>JAODKN010000050.1:4427375-4437942 GCA_026774425.1 Petrocephalus zakoni | reverse complement strand
CCCCCCCCCCCCCCCCCCCCCCCCCCCCCCCCCCCCCCCCCCCCCCCCCCCCCCCCCCCCCCGGCGCCCGACATCACTGAGCCATACATGGGCTTTATACTTAGGTGAAATTAGGACACCTTCCTATGTCCTGGGCTTTATGAGTATTCTGAACTCATGTACACCTCTTATAAGAGAATTAATACAGTAATAATACAATATAAATTTCATGACTATCGTTATAATCTTATTAGGTTCCTCTGTCTTTAGAAGATGTTGTGTATCTCCTGCTCCGGTACTGCTTACACTTTTAAGTAGTACACTGGGCATTCAAAGGAAGTTCAGCCTAGTTGCACTTACACCTAACCGTCTATTCGACAGCTTGTGTTTGTATTGTGCTGTTTGCCTCATTTCGCTTTGGACAGAAGCATCTGCTAAGACGTTAATGTAAATATTACCAGAAGTGTGCATCTTGGGACTGCAGGGGGAAAACAAGAATGTGTTGAAGAGACCCATGTAGATGCAACAAGCGCAAGCAGATCAGCCATACACACACCGCGTTACACTGCAGATATGACGGCAGTCTTCCAGAAGGCTAAAGATCGCAGCAGCAAATGAATTAATATTCCTCTCAACGAAACAACTTGTTTTCTCATTGCTTTTTGCACAGCGGTAACAATGAACATGAAGTAGACAGTAGATGTGCCAGTATTTACATGCCCTCATCCCACACGTGATGAGACCGAGTGAGAGGACGGCGAAACAGGAAGAAGAACAGACACAGATGGTTGCAGGAGAGAAATCTCTGAAATGGACCATTTTAGTCTAGTGGAGTTTTAATGGACATAATCACTGGCTCCTTATTATTTTTGATATAAACATAGTTAATTGAGGGTTATGGACGAAGCAGCACTTTCAAGGGGAAACACACTACTGGACCTTAATTCTCAAATCAGTGGTTCAGTGATTCCCAGTTGTTGTACCTGTTCCCAAAAGACAGCTTGCATACTATATATATATATATAAATCTTGCGTTCTTTCTGTTTGGACTGAGGTGGTTCAGCCTTGTGTGTATTTGAATGCATTAACAGATCTAAGCCTACTCTCAGCCACAGACAAACAGCATTCATCAGTTTGATATTTGTTTCCGAACGCCACTCACTACAAAAAAAATAAATCATGACTGCACTAAAAACACTCAAAGACTTGAAGCGGTGCTCATGCCAATATGGCCAGAATGCACTAGGTGCGTTCAAGGCGTGGAGAGGAACGTGGGAGGTGCGCTCGACCCCGATCCGCCCACCCACCGCGGTAACGGCAGAGGCAGGTGCGGGCCACTTTGTTTCGGGGCAGTGGAACATGAATGCAAACAAGCCGGTTACAGTGCCTGTTTAAGCTGGCAGTCTTCCAGGTATCCTTTTGATGCCAGCATTAACGTGGTTGGGGCGGGGGGGGGGGGTTGCTGCTGGGGGGTAGCGACCTTAAAATTGTATTAAACAGGGTTAGACGAGGCGCCTTTTTAGCGAAGGCCTTGGATGCCGGAAATATGCTAATCAACGTTGGACCACGAGCGGTAGTCTGACAGAGAGCCACTACAAGTCAATGATTAAAAGCAAGCCTCTTGTGTGAGCGCATCAGCGCGTTACAAAACCCCCGCGACTCACAATTAAGCCTGTGCGCTCTCCCAACCGTGAATCCCTCAGGGCTGCCCCGTAATGCCGCATAACTCATCTCAGGCAATTCCGCTGCCACGTTCTCAAAGATGCCTGTCCTCATGATGGCGGATCCAATCTAGACGGGGAAACGTTGCAGTTCCTCCACAAAACTATGAGGGGCGACGTTGCATACTTTCCAGTTTCTCTTCTTTTGAGACACGTCCAAAAAAATCTATTTTTCGATTTCTTCTTCTTGGTTCTGATGTCCAACAGACACAATACATTTCAGTTCCATGGTTTTCAAGATGGCCTCCACTAGTGCCATTTGTGCAGCTCGCCTTCTTTGATCCCTTTCGAGGCCAGCGCCATGAGTAATACACGACAGCTAGTTTTTCCAAGGACCGCTGTTCTGCATAGATGTACTGTTTTCTATAAAGATAGTAGACAGTGCTGGGATTAAGAGGTTCTTGCTTTACATATCAGGAAGAGCCTACTTGTGAAACCTTGAGAAAATGACTGAATCAGAATTATGGGGGGAAAAAAGAATAATAATAATAAATTTAAGTTGTGGCAGATGACAGTGTTGCAAAAGCTATAAGATGTAAAAGTGGTGCTTCAACGCAAGCGTAAAAACAACATAAAATGCAGTAGAAGGGGCACCTGCTTGGAAGATGTACAACTGTTGAGTCAGAAGCAATGCTTCTTTGGGAGCTCTGCCGGGCAAAGCGTGGGAAGATGCTCCTTCCACCAGAGAGGACGCGCCCCCCCAGCACTGCTGTCCCGCTTTGTGAGCCTCTGGTTTTGTTCCCAAAACACCTCCCAGTATCTGCGTCAGTAGATGATCTCTTGTAATATATTTAAGCGGAAAGCAGCACTTCCACCAGCGTTACATTTTGTAGATTTACTGTTTGAACAGCTAATGGCACCTCCTGCACTGACTCTGGCCCGATCTTGAGAGTCTTTCCCTCTGCTTACAACTGGGAACTTGAAGAAACAGAAAGTTTTGTGTTTCTCTTTTGCCTCAGCAGTTTAACAGGGTTCCCAACATGACCAAATGGATACGACACAGACAGCCAGCCACTCTGCACTATCCACTCACACAATTCTCTCTGTGGCCTGCATACACTGCTATATCCAATCATAATCATGTGCTCACTATGACCGTGAAAGGCTTGCCCTCATTAGCAGTAGAGCGGTACTGGACTCACTAGAGACTGAAACTGACACTATAACAAGATACGCCTAATCCATTGCGAAGTACATGTGGAAGTACAAGGTTCTTCCTGGTTTCCGATGGCTGCACCCTGCATCTCGGTTATTTTTTTAATGTTTACAAAACCCCTTAAAGTGTTTTTTTCCCCCAGCTTTCTTCATCTCAAAGAGCTTCAGAGCATGTTAGATAACGTCATTCAAAACAAACTTCAAACCTCTTCGCTCTTTATCCGGAGTGTCCCCTAACCCTCAGTTCTTCCCCTTTGTATTCATTTACTATACATTTGCCTTTTTTATCTTAAGGACAGCACATTACGTACTTAGTTAAGCAAATTTCAGCAGTGACATTTGAGCAGCGGCATGGTATATTTCTTCGTGACACATTTTGAAATTGAAAAAATCTCAAGAAAAGAATTGAAAAGCCCCAGCCTCATTATGGACAGAAATTACCCACTTTTCAGCTCAGGGAGCACTTTCGACCAATGACGACAAAGGGAGGGAAGCCAGCTTTTATAATGGCTGTTTAGTCTTGAATAAAATGATTCAAGTGTTTTTCAGGCCTATTTTAAGAGATGAACTCCATCTTCCCGCTTGCACTAAAAAAGATTGTTATACATTCAATGTTTCTTACAAAGTTAGCTTTAGCAAACAGTCGCTTTGTCTTTGTTTTCCATACAGTATGATCAATGATCGCTTTCATTGTTATACGTTCCATTGCATTGTCTGGCATTTTGCACATAATCAGCTACTAAGTACATTCTTTTTTGTCAGCCTGGTGGTGCCAGTTTTCTTCTATGCATCCTGATTCTAGCCTCCCCTGTGGCTAAATGTAGCTTAAAGATAAAAGAATGGTGATGGAAGGAGACTCGTTCTCTCCATGATGGGGACGCTCACCCAGCGGAGATCCAGTGAGCCCTTGAAGTGAGAGCTTCCCTGTTTTTTTCAGGATCTGTCCCCCTAAACCACACTGATCTAAACACTTTGTACCCTTAGAGAACATCGCCTTGCCTTTAGATATAAGAGCCTCCCTGCTCTGTACTCCGTCCTCCACCCCCGCCCCTCCCTCACACACAAACACAATTTAATGCTGACAAAGCCTCTACCGAAACACTGCCTCTATGTCAATGTTAATTGCCCGGCATTCATTTCACTTAAAGTGTCCTTGAGCTCTTGTGTATAGAAAATGTCAGTTAGTCGTTCAACAGCCACCTTCATTTCTCATCTTTTACAAACGTCATACCCCGTGACAATCTGTAAAGGGCAGGGAAGGTTTTAGTGATAGTAAAGCAAAGAACTCTCCTCCTACATGCCTGACATTTATGGGCACGTCTCTACGAATAGTAGACAGTAGCATATGGCTAACTATCGGTTTGTGCCAGTTCTTCAATTCTGTTTTAGCTGCAGGCCATTTCTTGAAATATAAACCAGAAACACAACAGAGTAAACATGCTGTTATAGCCTATGCGACATCTCATTGACCCCTTTGAGTCTCAAGAACAGAGCTCCATAAGGCAAGCTGCATTTAGAAACATCCAGTGGGAACACACACGTTTAGAAGACTTTCTTGTAGAGTAAAGCCCTCTGTTTTAAAAGCAGGGCTCCAGATACTATGACCAGGGCGAGGTTTACGGAAGAACACAGATCCTTAATGTTCTGTAGTTGTAGCTGCCTTTTACGTTTCATATGTTGACTTGATTTGCACGCTTGGCACACAGCATGTGCCACATTCAGCCATTCACACTCGGCCTGACCATGATTTATGTTTCCTTTATTTGCCAACAATGATTCACCAAGGGGAGAATTTTCCTAACGTCCCCAAGGCGCAGCTTTTTATGACGGCTGCCATAAATTCAAAACCAACTAAATGGAACTTTTGAGCTTACAAATTGGGCAATCCATTAGAGACAGAGGTGTTTTTGGGGACTGACATATGTCATATTTACCGTGGTAAATTGACACAAACTGCAGTGAGCCCCATGCTCACTGGAACAAGGGGCTTTCTTAAGATGTACAATCTTAGCTAGTGTAGTAAACAATTATTACAGACAATGATTATTTCCTTATATTACTTAATAATCAGATGAATATCTGTGTTCAAACACAGGGAGGGCGTGGATTGTTTTGGGGCTGCCCTTCTCAACTCTAACAAGAAGCAAATTCGTTGTATTTTAAAATATCTGGCAGAAGCACTGGCTGTTTAATCCAGAGAGCCAAAACGTGGCACTGAAAGTGAGTTTGCCTACTAACCGCATCCCGGGGCCCTAACAACATCCCCATTCTCCAGCTACAGCGCCCTGTATGGACCAAGCTGTGAACGGACACACAAAGGCCCTGAGCATTAAATCACCAGCCTGAGGAAGGCACAAATTCAATGAAAGGGTCACGTTTGTATTTGATTTACTTTAAGGACTGGTTTAATCCATGCCAGAATCATTCAGTTAGCATAAGTGTTAATAAACTCAGGTACGAATTAGTTTGAATCCTGCAGGGAAATAGTTACACTTGCTTGCATCAAACCTATACATTTTTAGCTCATTAATATTGTCAAAGGCATGCATAAAATGGACTGATGTCTGAATAAAATCTGGAACATATACAATCAAATCCATGGCAATGTAACTAGTCACTGGAGGATGTTAGCTGATCACTAAACATATTTCAATTAGTTCTACACAGAGTCAATCTACAGCAGGGATGCCCAACTCCAGTCCTGGAGGGCCAGAATTCAACACAGTTTGCAGATTTCCCTGCTCAAACACATCTTAATCATCCATTTCAGGACCGGAGCTGGGCATCCCTGATCTATAGCATAATTACTAAGTTCAGCTATTTAGATCTTGTGTAGGGAAAGTTTTTACATTGGGGACAATCTCTTTCTAGCTGGAAAATCAGAAGCTCCTGTTCTTTTAAATGGTTTATTGATATGGATATATACAGCGATGAGCCAAAATGTTACGACCACCACCACATGACCGTGAATTGAGCCCTGCTGCGTATGGGGCAACTCGCTGGTCAGGTGTATCCCACAGGTGCTCGACATGTACCAGGCTGTTCAGTACCGTAACAGAAAATGGCATTTATTCGACCAGGCGACCTCCTTTCCTTGCTCAAAGGTAGGACTGCACGGTCAACCAGTACGGAGAAAAAAACGCAGTAGTAGAATTTTGAAAACAGTACAATACCAACATTTCGAAAAAAAAAGACATTTTCTTATACCTCTCCACAGCAGTAATATACATTTTCATACAGTCTTAATATTAATAAAGACAAAATGATGTCTGACCTGCTTTTTTGACTAATATTTTATTTTGACTATTTAGCCTGCATATGACTCGGATATTATTAAAAACATTTTTGTTTGACTTGTAACTATTTATTTCAGACCATGCCATGTCACTTAAGACCATGGTGAAACAGTCATGCATTGTGCGAGTTTATATTTCAGACAGCCAGTAATTAAACCACAGTATTTACAGATGTGTGGTGCGTGCTATTTATATTTTTAAAAAGGAGCCATTGTATTAGGATGAGTTTAACCTGATGACTCCCCAAGCTCATTTGTCAAGGTTCCACCACTCTATTTTGAGCGTTATTCACTTCTGGTTGAATTCACAGCCGGAGGGAATTACATAAACAGCTGTTAGGGGGTATTTTAGCCCTTTCCTCTAAATAATAAAAAAAGTGTATTTTTGGGTTTATTTGACGTATATTTTGGGATGTCTTGCTTCAGAACATGCCACAGCATTTCAGGTCAGGGATCTGACTTCATAAATATGAGCCACTCCGTTGTTGATTTACATCCATGTTTCGCATCATTGTCACATTGGGCATGACCCAGCTTCTTTACAGTTATATTTCACAGATACCTGGATTATCTGCTGTAGAATTTTGTAATACAACTTAGAATTCAAGTAGCCTTTCAATGACTGCAAGCCATCCAGAGACAGCAAGGAAGGCCAACATCATTATATTTTGCATTATCCAAACATAACACTGTAATCATTTACAAAAAATGTATGATCACAGTATCTCAGGCACTCTCAGACCTGGTCACACTGAGCTGTGTTTGTTACAGCGGCTGAATAGTATTAACAGTCCTGTGTTTTAACTGCAGTAATAACTGCACATATAGGAAACAAAATAGTAACTCACATGTTCTTGTTTTAGGAGTAGCTAATGTAGTCAGACAATTATGTCTAACTTTACTTACACAATTTTTCATATAGAAATCATTCAATAAAACACCTCTGGTGGAAACTCTTAAGTTGCTTGCATTATAAACCAGCATGATTCCAGAACAGCTTAATATCAGCATATAATTTGACGAACTGTAATAATGTCAAGCTTTAAATTATGGTACATGGTAAGCCATTGCAGTAATAGAGTGCTTAAAATTTGTTAAATCATGCTTATATTATAGTTAGAGTTAAACATGCCTCCCATTTGACATTCACCACTGATGAATTAACCATAAATGCAAATTTTTCATCTGTATATTTTAGCCATTATCATCCTTAGCCATACAATTATCGTTCCATAATTATGAAAAGAAAACAAAAAAGTTAATTATTTGCTTCACTGGGCATGTTTTGAGCAGCAATGCATGGAGGAAGATTAACAACCTCTAAGTTACAAATTAGGCACACATGCACAAATAGGGGCAGTTGGCTGGCTAACACACCGGCAATGGGGCAGTGGTCAAAAAGATGTCACCATACTGTTAAGGTTGTTAAGTCCGAGAATCTCGGCAGTAGTATGTGCATGACACTTAACCTGAACAGACAGAATATATTACGTAAGGGTACTAATGGGGGCAGGTGAAATGAAGACTTAGCAAATATATGAAGTAAAGTGGGTCAGCGGGTTAGGATGCTGTGTATGTGACCAGAAGGTTGCCAGATCAAATCCCAGATCAAATTCCTCTTCTGTTTGCCGCTCTTGTGCGGCGTCCACTTGATTGCACGATCAGCTCATCCTCACGAGTGATCTAGGGCATCTGCTGGTTTCTCGCAGCTTCGCCGCATACCTCCCTATGGCCAATCCATTGATCACTTTTTTGGACGTTCTCACGAGCTTTTCCATGGGCGACTGAGGCACAGGGCCCTCCTCGCTCTACACTACGAGTCCGTACCATCTGAAGCGGGCTCCCTGCGTCTTCTTCACTATTGGCACCATGCCCACTGTATCACATCCGTGTTCATGACATGGACTAGTCGGGTCGGGCCTAGTGACCAGCAAAGCTTCTGCATCTCCATTGTGTGTAAAGCTCTGCCCTGGTCTGCAGTGTGATGTCACCGTTGGGACCCTGAGCAAGGCCCTTAACCCCAACTGCTCCAGGGACTGGTTGACCCTAATGGTGCATCTGCTAAATAACCAATGTAAAGATATATAATCACTCCGTCACATTCATGAAGGTTAGGGGTGGCAGATCCCTGTGGATGTGAAAATGTGTGAATAATACTTGGGCACCCCTAGCCTCAACCCATAACATTCTGCTAGCCTAAACGATAACTTGGGTTAATTACTGTAGTATTTTACTATGCATTTTAAATTACTGTATATACTCGAGTATAAGCCGAGTTTTTCAGCACCTAAAATGCACTGAAAAAGAGGGGCGGGTGCGCGATTGGGGAGGAATACCATAGCAAGTGACAGGCTTGGCTGCCTGTCGGCGGTGGGGCTCGTTCATGGATCCGGAAGGACGGATCTATGTACGAGCCTCTGCCGTCCACATATAGACATCAGATTGTCGCTCCTGCCAGGTGAATTTGATCGGATGTCTGTATGTAATTCTCTTTGTTTTAAACTGTTTGTTTAGTCCTTTTATACTTGTCATAGTCTGCCGTATAATGAGCCTATACCAATATGTGCAGTAGCCTGCCGTATAATGAGCCTATACCAATATATGCAGTAGCCTGCCGTATAATGAGCCTATACCAATATGTGCAGTAGCCTGCCGTATAATGAGCCTATACCAATATGTCCAGTCATCATTTAAACTCATGTTTCTTTCTTTAAAATAAATTATTAAAAACACATACCCCACTGATGTCTCAATTACTGTCATTTTATTGGTATATATCTTGATGATTAAAACCTACCCTAGGCTTATATTCGAGTCAATAAGTTTTTCCAGTTTATTTAGGCAAAATCAGGTACCTCGGCTTATATTCGGATCGACTTATACTCGAATATATACGGTAGTTAATATAATATAATAAAAAGATGCATATTTGTAATATAGACATATTTACCTGAATTTAATGTTATCTGCACATCTGGCCAGAATCCTCACTGGACCTAAGGCCTCAGGTCTAATTAAAGCAGCTGTTCATTTAGAAAGAGCAAACAACCTTGTATTAATTTGTTAATTAATTATGTCTCATCTGACATGATCTAATAACCAGACCTGGAATCTTCCAGAAAAGTGAAGGAAGCCTCTGATTTCTACCAGACAAGTGCTAACTGACTGAGATGCCGTACAGGGTTCTGGATTGGGTCAGAAACCACAAGAATACTATATGGACAAGCTTTGATTCAGCCGTAAGGCTTCATTGTGGTGTGATGGATGAAAACAGGTCCAAGTAGAATATAAGATGGTTCCTCGCAAATAATTTTAAGAAACGCACATTTCAAATGAAGTTATCAATTTTGTAACCTTGCTAACAGCTAATAGTGATGGTCAACACTGAGATCTTGTTATTATATTGTTGTTATAAGGTACAGGTTTTCTTTTGAATGAATAAGTAAACGAATGAATAAACGAACAAATATACTATGATTAGGTGTACTAGTCTGACAAGTCACCGGCATAGATATTCATCGTTTGAGCAGGCAGGAGATATTTATTCTGGAACATTCCATCTGTAGATTTCATGTCCCAAGACCAGCACTGTCTGGGAGCAGATCTAAACATTGTGTAAGGTCAAAGGTTAGAATGAGGCGAGGGTGAATCTGTCAGCCCAGTAACATGGTACATCAGGGGCCACAGTAATTACTCTTTTTGTGATTTATCCACAATGACCCAGAACTTTCCAGAGCAATTAAGAATGCCCACGAACACAAACCATGCCTTGAGGACTGGGTTAGTGCTGCTGGGATTTACGTCACATGATTTACACCGTGAAAATACGTACAACCTCTCAAGCAGAGATTTGACAAGTGTGACAGGGAAGAAAAAGGCGCAGTGGCTAAGCTATTCATTACCAACAATCTCTTCCTGTGGGAGATTGTCCAATGGAGATTTGCAGCAGCTGAAATGTCTATGGCACACAAAAACATTAATATTCATTACATTTTTTCATACTTCTGGACAGTGACTCAGACCACTGTTCACCGATAACCTGAAAAATATTTGCTATGAATAAAAATTTAATTGCTAAAGAAATTATGCCCTCCTCATACTGCATACTGTGTTTGTAACTTACATTAGATTTACAGTTATTTATCTGGCAAATCCCAATAAATCGAAATTAACATACAAGCGAGACAGATAAAACATAAAGCTTAGGTACAACTGATTGTCAACTAAGATTCCAATGACCAGAAGCAAGTGGATGCGGGTAGTTAGAGTATGGAATAGTCTTCCTGATAATGTAGTGCAAGCTAAATCCTTAGGTTCCTTTAAATCAGAGTTAGATAAGTTTTTAACAACTCTGAGCTATTAGTTAAGTTCTCCCCAAGCGAGCTTGATGGGCCGAATGGCCTCCTCTCGTTTGTAT
>JAODKN010000050.1:4365506-4381294 GCA_026774425.1 Petrocephalus zakoni | reverse complement strand
ATATCCGTTAATGTGCCTGCGGGTGCGGGCGGGATTGGACAGAAATATTGCGGGTGCGGGCGGGATTGGACAGAAATTCTGCGGGTGCGGGCGGGAGCGGGATGAAAAAACAGTCCCGCGCAGGGCTCTAGTGTAGACCTCAACCTCCCAATACTCAACCCAAAGTTATACCCTTGGATGGATGGATGGACAGATGGATCGACGGATGGATGGATGGACAGATAAATAGATGGATGGGTGTTACAGTTCTCATTTACGTTGAGGGCAGCTCTTTCAGAGACCTCAGTCTGCTAAGAGAATGCTAATGCTAATTAAGAGCAAAATTCAGCTATCTTTAGCCATTTACATGCACGTGAGCCAGACTCTGACAGGGATCAGGTGGTCTGAAGGAATCAGTTAATCTCCTTGATGTAATTTATTGCCCATACTCAGGAATACATCCTCTAACAGCTTGTTCCCACTGAAGTTTTAAACGGGGTGTAATTATCGCTGTTATCGCTGATGGATCAGAAGTGCGTTTTCCAGCGTTTTGCATTGTATTTCATTATCTCCAAATGGCTGCACCCTCTGCTTGTATAAAACTTAAGGACGAGCCAGGATGTGAGGATTATGCCAGTATATGGGACTGATTTGTTAACAATGAAGATGGCACATAAAACACTGCGGTGGAGACAAGCCGAGGTCAGCAGCAGCGGGGACAAGGAGAAGCAGCGATATGTGGCTGCGAGGTGACGAGGACACGGGGGATGCAATGGGAGGACCCTGTACAGGATGTCAGTACATCACAGGGCACTCAAACACACTCAGGCACCCCAGAGGTGCCAGGCGACGTGGCTACGCAGCGGGCCATCGGACCACCCCGTCAGGAACCGGCCATTATAACAGCAGTAGCAGAAAGTGGAACATAGTTTAGAGGGAAAGAAACAAAAAAATCCATCCATCCATCAAATCCTGCGACAGCAAAAAAGTGTTTCAAGTACGGTGCTCTTTACAGGGAGACGGCATGTGAATATTTCGCAAATACTTCCCATCACTTAGCACACAGCGGCCACCCTATGTCGGATGGTACTTTTCAGTCGCACTTTGGTGTGTGGCTAACGATGTCAGGATGGTCCTGTAAATGGGAAGAGTGCCGTGTCGGGCGGCCGTAGAAATATCACACCGTCCCTTTGGATACAGAGTCCCGAGGTTGCTGTGTTTGTGTGACTATATATCAGTCTGAATCAAGGATCGGAATATTAGTCTCACCACATGTCAGCTTTTTCCGACTTCAATGATATTTTCCCCCAACAAATCTGAACAAATCACTGCCACTGAAACATCACTCCTTTCAGATGTGTTAATGATGGCTGTGTTTGATGTAAGCATTCCGATAAACAAACCATGCTGTAACTACTTTAATCCAACAGGGATTGAGCACAGATGTCAGAACAGAGAACACACTGGATGGAGAAAAATGGGATTCATGCACAACAGTCTAGTAAGTTTAGAAAAAACTAAATAAATACAGTCTGGGTGTCTTTGATGCCCAGTGTTACAGCAGACTAGCTTTAGGTTGGGTGTAATGGCTGTTCCTACTGTAAAAGTAAACTATTTTTACGTGCCCTGCTAATGAACTCAGGTCCTGTGCAGGTTATCGTGGATGGAGCAGCAATTATGGCTAATGGCTTCCTCCTGTATCAGCCTGTGCTTTTTCTCTCACACAAGGGGGCAAAGGGAAGCCAAAAAGCCTTCATTTAGACATTTTCATGTAACCAATTTATGTTGCCTTTCTACAGCTTGGGTGTTTTGGGGGGTTAAAAGTGAATTCAAATTTGGCCAACGGGATTGATTATAATTACACCAGCCTTCCACAGTAGTGGCTGTTGATGACCAGAGCATGTGAGCGGAGCGGAGCGGTGAGAATTTCCGCTCCTCGCCCACGAGGCTGTTGGTTCTGCCTGCTCCTCCCCTCAATACCGGTCTGCGCTCCACTAAAATGTCATTCCGCTCCAGTGAAATCACTCCTGGCTCATTCCGATTTGGGCATGCCACAGACTCGGTATTGGAGCGAGACAGAGCAACCGCTCCTGCCTTTAGATAAAACACCGCTCTGCGCTCCGATGTGATGATGCACCCCAGAAGTTTCAACTTTATCCTTCTTGATTAAGGAATCGTTTACATTTAGCTTGATGGCACAATTGACATGTTTAATTACATAATGTATATTTAGCTCAGCAGCAATGTGTGTTCTCCATTATAACCGACGCTTTTTATGAGATTATTGATGTATATTTAGCTTGGTAGCGACATGTATTGTTGATTATAACCGTATATTGAACTTGAAAAATGTTTTATTGGGTATAACGTATATAAAATACATATACGAATTACGTATTTAGCTCCATAGCAAAATGCTGGCTGAGCCGGCATGAACTGAATAATTATTACCTTGAGAAATCTACTATGTTAGAAATTTTAGTTCTGATATGCATTTAACTGCAGGGCTAGTTAGATAACACGTAATGTACATTTTCAGGCACATGCAGACTGAAATAGTCGCAATGTTCATGGAGTTAGTTCAAGTTGGAGTTGGCGTGTTCATGCGAGTGTGTAATGCTGATGTGATAATCAACAGAGCCCTGACAGTTAAAAAACATCAGTGGAGACCTGAATATACATCAATAATGTAATAAAATTGACTCTAATGTACATATGATTAATCTAATAAAATGTCAGTTATAGTCAATAAAGCCGTATCTAAGTATGCATTAATAATGTAATGAAACGTCGGCAGCACTATCAAGCTAAATGTAAACGATTTCTTACTAATAGGACGAGCTCATTACAAAGACTGGTGCAACGTCCATAATATAGACATGGTTTGGATTTAAGGTCTCAGATATTGAGCAGAAAAACATAATCTGCAAAATATGCCGGGCGACAGTGATTGCAAAGAGAGGTAACAGGAGCAATCTGTTTTAAGTATGTATGCACATTGGATGGTCTTCATTCGAATAGGGATGGAGTCATGCAGCTAACCTAATTTTATTAGTTTTATAGGTTTTTGTTCTGTGTTTAATTGTTTTGTGGTTACCTACACTTTACAAAACCAACCTGTATTTTTAATAGAAGATATTTTGGTGATAAAAGCACGAAAAAGTTATTTTAAAGGTTTTCCATATTTTTTTACACAATATATATTTTTAAAGTGACATTCACGACTACTTTGAAATGTGTTAACATTTAGAAACATTTAGAATGCAACTTCCTGCTGCAGCGCATTTGCTATGGGTGTAGGTTACCCATTCTAAAAGAGTTATATTGAAATTTACATACCAAATTATATACCGCAATATATACCATCTATGATTCAAATTACACTGCAATATGATTTTTAGGCCATATCGGCCAGCCCTAACATAAAGCTTATTTTTTAAAATGACTTTTCAAATAATTATTTTGCTATAGCTGGGGTTAGGCTCTGGAAAGTAATTTGTAGACTTACAATGAGGCACCCGGTGACTGATAGGAAGGTGTGACTTAGATATACTGGGTTAGGCTTTATATCCTACAGTCTTGGACGTACAACACCGAGCATCTTATGTAAATGATGGAAATACGTGGTGGTAAACACTACATCCATTACTGGGACTCCTATGAATCCAGTAAAAAAATGCAGAGTACAGCCCTCAAATAACAAGCCATCCTACAAAAGCCTCTTTCAGCCTTGCATCATTCCTACAAACCGCTACCCAAGCTATTCTGAAAGCTGCAATGAGAGACCGCGCACACTTCACAGGCGAAAGGACTGTCTGTGTTTCCTTTGGTCTCCTGTGGAACTTGGAACCTTTCTCCTCACTGCAAGGGCCCTGTTGTGTGGGGAGTCATACTGCAGACCGAGATACCAGCGAGACGCCCCCCACCCCACCGGGACCAGCCTCCCAGCGAGACATCACTC
Organism: Petrocephalus zakoni; assembly: GCA_026774425.1. Taxonomy (NCBI): domain Eukaryota; kingdom Metazoa; phylum Chordata; class Actinopteri; order Osteoglossiformes; family Mormyridae; genus Petrocephalus; species Petrocephalus zakoni. The sequence continues at coordinate 4,377,354 of JAODKN010000050.1, read as the reverse complement.
CCGCTGAGGCATCCGCTTGCCACCCCAAGCTTCCTCTTGGCATCATTTATCAGTCATCTGGGACGACAAGGGTGCTGACCCCCATCACTCAGTGTCCCAGCTGGCTGCACCCGAGATCAGAGGCCATAATGTCCGTCCATCTATCCATCTTCTGTATCTGCTTATCCTATTCAGGGTCACGGGGGGGGGGGGGGGAGGAGGAGGCAGGGAATAACCCAGGATGGGGCGCCAACCCATCGCAGGGCACGCTCACTCAAGTACCATTCATTCATTCACTCATTCATTCACACAAGGACACCTATGGCAATAGGGCAATTTACCAACTCCAAGTCACCTCGGTGTGTTTTTGCACTGTAGGGGGACACGGAGCGCCCAGAGGAAACCCCTACGACGACATGGAGAACGTAGCCGTAACGTGAGCCCGGCAAACGCAGAGAGCCCCAGTGATTGTGTGCTGATGGCCTCACTTACGAAGAACGTCTCTCTCAAAGAGCGATGCAGCCATTCATTACATGCATTTATGCCATGTCTAGGAAAAGGTTAACTTACCACCACAACTAGAGGGCTGAAGCTGACTAGTTAACAGTGCATTTAGACAGCGATGCTCTAAAGTTTCATTTGTCGTGTATAAAGCACAGCACCAAAGCTGGTTTGTCTGCAAACCTTAGACACCAGAGTATCACCTTGTGATAGACTATAGCCCAGCTCAGGCTGACAGTCATCTCAACCATGACTGTTATTAGACAAACCGCACTAAAATATTTACTAATTAAACAGACACTTGAGGCATGTCTGAGAAAATAGGGTCAACCAATCCCAGGATTCGAACCATCCAGCCGACCAATCATGGGTACAGCTTCCAAACCCACTGTACCACACACTGCTGCCACTAGATATGACACGCGGGATCTGGTTATATCATTTGCACGGTATACGTTTCAGTAGATAGACACTACACGGGGTAATTACTTGGTGAGAATACCAAATTACCACACAGCCCTCGAGTGGAGGCCAGGACTTCCTCAAGTCCAACGTCGCCCCATTAACAACAGAATCAAGGCAGAGATGGGATGGAGCTAGGATGCTGTGAGCGAAAAAGAGCCATTTTGTAAGGATCCGTGCGCTGCCTGAAGTGTCGGAGATGCAGAGTTGATCGTTTCCACAGGGATGGTCTAGAGACGTACCTCTGAATCACACAACACAAAAGGCTGCTCCTAGTTAACTTTTAAAATCTTTGATAGAAAATCTTACAGCAAATAGATCAGTGAAGAAACAGCTGTTTCTACTTGCCGCACAAAGGCAAAAAATACCCAGTACAAAACAACACAATCTGAGATATGATATTGTAGTTCGTAAGCTAAACCTCTGGCAGCCTGGTGGGTAACCCTGCTACCTCAAAGTTCCAGGGTTGCGGCTGTGAATCCCCTCCCCCACTCTGTGTGAGCGGATGCCTAACCTCCCAGTCACACGACTCTCCTCTGGGTACTCCAGTTCCTTCCTGCAGTTAGGTGTCTCCAACTTGCCCGGTGCATGTGAGTATAAGTGATCTGTAACAGACTGGCATCCCATCCAGGGATGTCCTTCAGCCTTGTTCTCTGGGCTGCCACTCCTGGAAGAGTGCTTAAAAGATGGATAGATGGATGTCAAAAAAACAAAGGGCATTAAAATTGTTAACAATTTTTTAAATGTTTAATTTTTTTTAACCTCTAGCACACAATAAAGACTCTATAAACCGCGCTGATGGAGAAGCCTATGGAGTAAATTTTTTCCTTAGTGTCCTTTTCACCCCATAGAAAGCCCTGTCTTCCTTACGCCGTGGGCATTCTCGTAAAATGGGACTTTCAGCAAAGCTCTCTGAAGAACTCACCCCCTGTTCCCTCATCCATTAGACTGGCAGGTACAGGCTAAGTGATTGCCTACAATACATACACAAAGCAGCACAGCGCTCACTGCAGTCATACAACGGACCCACAGTGCATATACGCTAGCAGTGCTGGAACTTTTTAACAATATACAGGTAGTCCCTGACTTATGATGGAGATGCGTTCTGATGAACCCATCGTAACTTGAAAATATCTTAAGTCGAGACACCAAAAAACACAGAAAAAAATACACGCTCTAACACCGAGACAACTGAACTCTGTCAATCGCTGGCGAGACTGAGGCGTCTCACAAGGCAGGAAATCCCGGCAGTGTCCCAACGTATCGTACTGCCTACGCCGCTACGTTTGCCTGCTGCATGATACTTAAAATATTCTTACAGTTTTGTCACCATCGTCTTAACTTGGGGACCAACGGTATACAATGCTGCAGAAATAAAGAAGAAGCCGCAAGTGGCTATTGCAGAGAAGTATTCAAACTGAAAGTCTAGGCAAAGACAGTGAAAGCAAGACTTCCAGAAAGGGCATGATATGGAATGTTCTTACCACGTTATAAGATCTAAGGTGGATCTATTAAGGAGGGATGATTCCAACTGAAATGAATGTGCAAATGTGAGATCTGGCCAAATGGTATCGCAAATAGTGTTTTAAAAAAAATCTGTAGACAATACAAATGAAGGGAGGAACAAGACCCTCCTAAGCCCCAAACTTTTAAACCTATCCTAAAGGGAAGAATACCTTAACCACGTTGTAAACAAGGGCGCCACCAAGCTTCTGGGAGGTGTATTACAACCACAGGAAGCTGACGTTGGTGTTAAAAGCCATCGCTCTGCCAGGAAAAATGTAGCGAATACAAGGACTTCCATTCTTTATAGGCGATTGCATTGAAGGCTTATGACAGTAACACACTAACAATATGGAATATTATCTGGTATTGCATAATATTTAACAGTATAATATCTAGAGGATGTAATCATTAGCATATTGCTAGAATGTACATTGATTATTGTCTCATGATATAATCCACACAAGTAATCAATTCATTACAATATGTATTTGCACTCTATGTTAGTTGTTGAGTGTTTCACACAGCCCTGCATGAACACACACACACACACACACACAGGCCCAGTGACTTATCTCTCTTGAAGGCCACAATAATGAGTTTGGTAGCTAATCCATCAAAAGAGATGCACCAAGTGTTCCTACCAGAGAAGGGAGTCATTCAACCGTGTTGGGAAAAAGGACTGAAGGCCTTCAAAAAACGTGGGAAAGACCTTCATACGATTATTATACATTTCTACTGAAATTCTGAGCAATATCAGAAAGCTTATCAGAATGGGATGTGGATCAGAGGCTACCACAATGATGCATGGCTAAAGTAATGATGATGCTTATTATTGGAAGATAAGAAAGTATATAAAAATCAATGATGGACACACACCTGCAGGGTGTCCGGTCTTGCCTGTAACCTCTGTGTTGCAGTGAAGGCTGAACTTAGAATTCTACACAAGCGGCTCCTGACTTCTCATTTGGCGGGGAGAAAAACCACAACAACAGCAGGAAATGGCTGTGGTATACAGATATGTGCATGGGCCAATTGAAGTTTGTGTACCAGAAAATACATCAAGACTGTCGGCACTGACTTCTCTGGCAGACCACGGCCTGTAAGAGGTGCCTCCTTGAGTTTAGCTATTTTCTTCAGAGGTAGAGGCTCTAAGATTATGCCAATTTGCCAAAGCGCCTATGAGGCAGAAAATGAAGTTCCTTCGAGCTCACACACATACAGACATGAAAAGCACGACTTCCGGCTCTGGAGATGCTCAACGCATTCCTAAGGCTCATGCAGACGTGAAAAGAACAACTTCCAGAATCCACACACACTACCAGATCCGGAGAAGCTCACTGCATTCACAAACGACATACTGTACAGACATGAAAAGCATGGCTTCCGGAATCCTCGCACCCGTATAAGTGATTTTACACACTGCCGGGAGCACTCCAAGGAAAACCCATTATAAGCTGGAAACATACCTATACAGATAAAAAGATTAATCCTTTACAGGGAAATAAACAGAGTGGCATGCATTTCATAATGCATTGTATCATTTTTGAATATGACATGTGACATCAGAAAGGAGGGTGGTAGTTCAAATTAAATACGTTTGAGGCCAAAAAAGATCAACATAGCATTTGTGAAGTAGGTCACCATTGTCAGTCCCAGGTGAAGTGGACGAATGGGCTGGTCACTTCACTCCCACCCAGGCACCACCAGGGAAAAAGAGCGTAGCACTATCTCAGTGACTGTGCCCAGCGTATGCGGGCCATCGTGACCGGTAAACCCGTGGTGAAGATGCAGTGTGGGATAGAGAGGGAGAGAATACATGAGAGAGAGAGCGTGTGAGAGAGAGAGCGAGAGGGAGAGTGAGAGAGAGTGAGAAATACTGCAAGAGATAAACGGTGCAGAAAAGAGTGAGAGAGATAAATGGTGCAGGAAAGATCTCGGCTCTGAGGCTGCGAATGGCCACCGCTCCTGTGAAGCTGCCTGTGTCGATTCAGCAGCGACCTGCTGTTTCTCACTGGAGCGTAAATACATGAGTATGAAAGGACGCAGAGGACAGGGCGGCGGGGGGGGTTGCCCATTCTGAAAGCCCCGCCCAGGTCCTCTCGTCTTTGACGTCAGGATCGGCACTCCCGTGCCCGTTAGCACAAAAGAGCCTGATTGACATTAAAGAAAAGCAGCATCCTCTTTAAGTGGAAGCTTAAATATCAACTTAGCAAACAGTTTGTACGGGTCTATACTGCATGACGTGGCGCGATGATCACGGCCCGATCAGCACCCCGACGGTACCTGGATGCGTCAGGTGGGTGGTGGCGTGGCCCCTGGCTCTCAGTCACGCACAGATGCCAGCATGTGAGGCTGGACGGCCCGGCCAACCGGGCGGAGAAAAAAAAAAGGGTGTACAGCTCTCGTGTCAAGCAAAGGTAAGCCGTGGCTAATCCGCGACGCCCGACTCACCGAGCTAGAACGTCGCGGCGATGACGCTGTCGCATCCCGCCAGGAGGCCGAGAAGGGAGTCACGAGCTGGACCTGGAAGAGGGAAACGCAGATCGGTGTCCACAGTCAAAGCCATTTGTGTAATGCGATTATAAGGGCCGTGAGTCTTTCTGCTATGCGAGGCTTTTGCACGATTATGGTTTCTCTGCACTGGCGTCCCGTCAGGGGTGTTACCCGGTGCTGCCTGGCACAGGCTCCAGCTGCCGCCTCCCTGACCGACATAAGAGGATAGAAGATGGATGGATGTTTCTCTGATAGCTCCATCCTGGGCTGCTGGCCACCTCAGTTGGGAATCAAACTTATTACAGCTCATTATTTTAAGCCGCGGGCAGCGTGGAGGCTCAGCGGGCAGAGCTGTTGCTTCACACCTCCAGGCTTGGGGTTTGGATCCTGCCTCTGCTCCTCTGTGTGTGTGTGTATGTGGGGGGGGTTGCACATACTCCCGATGTTGCACGGGTCTCCTCTGGGTCCAGCAGTCCAAGGACATACTGGCAGGAGAACTGGCATCTCTAAATTGCCAGATGTGTCTGCGTGTCTGTGTGTGTATGTCTGTTTATGTGTGTGGGTTTGCATAGATCACATTTGAGGACCAAAATGTCCACAAAGTGTGGTAAAACTTGAAACTTCCTTACTTTTGGGAACATTTTTTCAAGTCCTTATTTGGATAACCTAATTTTTATAAAAAAATCTATGAATGCAGACAAAAAAGTAAAAAAGTGTTGTATTTGAGTTGGTTACTTATGGTTAAGGTTAGGGTTGGGTAGGGGTTAAGGGTGTAGTGATTGGGATTAGGGTTTCTCCCATAGAAATGAATGGAAGATGCCCATTTAGACAGGTATGTGAGTCTGTGCATGTGAATGCGTGTGTGCATGTGTGTGTGTGTGTGTGTGTGCGTGAGTGTGTGTGTGCATGTGTGTGTGTGCGTACGTGTACGCATCCTGCGATGGGCTGGCATCCCATCCAAGGCTGTCGCCTCACCCTGTTCCCCACACCGCCTGGGACAGACTGCAGGAGAGCGCAGCTCTGCACTGGAGGAGCAGATGGAAGATCGATGGACACTAACTGACAGTGCCAGCTCAGGGTGTAAGGTTTACTAAGGAGATGCGGCTGCACACAGAGTTAACACACAATATCTGCAACAATGCTGCCTACATCTATACAGGCGAATACTTTACAGGGCAGCAAGGCAACTCACAGGCATATTTATTTCTGTAAGGAAAAAGGCAGTTTATCTAATGATGGCAAACTTGACTACGATCTGCAGCACTCACCACGAGCAGGAAGTCACACATAACCAAGCACCACAGAGATCGGCAGATGGAAGTGGAACCCGCACGGCAGAAACGCCTCTGGAGCTGGAAACGCTGAGCCGAAATTCGAGATAATTGGTAATCAGGCTTAGGTGATGTGACTGAAAGTGCCGGTCATATGACTCCTGCACACCCAGGGACATCCACCCCCCCAACCCCCTGCGCCACATACAGTTGTCAAAAATACTGCAAAAGACCTGAAGTTTTCTGGTTAATCTTATCCCAGCCTCATATACAGTTTCCGTGGTGTCTGATTCGCGTTTTCAGCCTCACCCGGGGGGGGGGGGGTTACAACTAGAGGCAAAAAACTCAGTACTTGCAATTAGTACTGCAATATCGCAGCATGCGCTCCGGCTCATGCCCAAGGTCACCCATGTAGACCCCGGCCGCAGAATCTGCAGTACGAGGGTGCCATAATGTTCTGAGCCCATGGGGAATACAAAAGCACTTCATCTAAATGTCATCGGTAAAGCATCCTGGTGTCTGAATGGGTCGGCTACGTAACGCCCCGGCGACAAAAGGCAGCGCTTAGCAACCACATCAAGGATGCAGAAGCGTGTGTGGCTAACGCTGGCGTACGCGTGCCATCGCCCCGGTTTCTGTGTTGATGTTCAGGGTCAGGTCACAAGGTCAAGGGCCACTGTATCACTTCCTCCCCATCTTTTTGCTAACGCTCCCCGTTTGTCTGGGGGATCGGTTCATGGTGCGGCAAACCACAGCCTCGATGTGTGGAGCAGAAACACCTCCTGCCCTGCCCACATGCAGCCAGCTCCCCGGATCAAAGAAACTCCACCTTCTGTATCCAGGCTTCTACCCAATTCAGCCTAGGATAGGCTCCAGAAGCCTTAGATAGATAGATAGATAGATAGATAGATAGATAGATAGATAGATGGATGGATGGGATGGATGTTTAGATGGATGGATGGATGGATGGATGGGATGGATGTTTAGATGGATGGATGGATGGATGGATGGATGGGATGGATGTTTAGATGGATGGATGGATGGATGGATAAGCTTCATGTTAAATCTGGCCCAAATCTCTCCTCATAGATAATCTGTTGCAGGCATGGTCATCCATTGCAGACATGTTTCCATTAGAAAAGCGATGTTTAAAAGCTTGTCATCCATGTCTCTCATCATTCCAAGAATTTACATAATTATAAACGGTTAAATTCCACCTTCAAAACACATTCTAATAAGCAGTCACATAAGAGGAATGTAATTAAGATTTGAAACAGCACCATAAATGCCAAGCTTGACACTGTACATGGATTTTGGCTGACAATGCGGTTGGTTCACATGAGCTGATGGAAACGATTTCCAGGCTGAGAAAGTCCAATTCAAAAGAGAGAGAGAGAGAGACAATGTGATGGACTGTTAAAAGATGCATTAATAAATTATTCACTAATGAAATGTGCAGCTGATCTTCTTGTGCGGAGGCGGGCCGAGCCTGACGGGCGCCCGGTCGGCGTGGCGTGTCCTGCAGACCGGCGTTCTGATAGCGGCTCTTAGCAGGTCACAGGCCCCGGTTCAAGATTTACAGAAAGGATTAGGGAGGTGTTTCTCAGACCCGTCCTCAGGGACCCCCAGATGCTACATATTTTCGCTCCCTCCCAAATCCCTGGGGGTTGGGAGGGAGCAAAAACGAGGGACATCTAGGGACCCCCCAGGACTAGCGTTGTGAATTACAAATGCTCATAACCATATACATACAAACCAGAGGCACTAATAATGTCAGTTTAGTTCAAACTGAACTACAATCAATGAATGACTGAGGGGAGGATGTATGACCCCACCTGTGATTCCAAATTCCATGCTTGGCAAAATAAACACCCCCCCCCCCCAGCAAAAAAGAAAACACTCTAGGGCTGCCAGATAAATGACTGAACCTGTGCTCTGACCCCAGGCTTGGCTCTTACCTCTATGTACACAACTTTAGAAGACAAAACATATTCTGGTATACCTGTACAAATAGCAGAAAAGGCTTTATTTCAAAAGCATAGCTGCTAAAATCTGCTATTAATGTGACAGAATCTGAAGAGGTTCACATCCAACAGACAAAAACATATTTTTCCCCTTGTTGGACATTCAGCATTTTCTGCCCCAGATCCCAAACAACTACAATTGCAACTCCTCCGGATAACTCCACATTTTGAGAGCCTCCATTTGTCTTTGGGGGTGTGAGGCGACAGGGATACCCACTGAGCCGCTGTGCCACGCAGCCGCTGAACCAGAAACCGAAAGCGGCTGCTGAGCTCTATCAAAAGAGCTCATTTTCCGCCTCAGCATCACTGCATCATTCTATGCGACTGATCGGCAGTTTTAATGAGCTAGCCTGCTTCAGATCATGCACACAGTTTTTCTTTGAATGTCCTGTCTGAAACCATACTGCACTCTGAAAGGAATCTGCAGAAACCGGTTACAGAAACCATCCAATATACCCAAGTATATTTTTGACTCGACCACTACCACACCTTGTATGGCTAATCTATACCTCATTGAATTTTTAAGCTATTTAAATGAATGAATTAAGTTAGCTTTTGATAATATTGATTAAATCCATGGAAGGGCTATAGTGTCCATGAGGAGAGGTTTGGGAACTGAAGCTGTGTTCTTATTGCCAGCTCAGGAGAAACCAGTAACTTTTTGAAGAAAAGAAGAAATTAGTCAGTTTTTATTGTGATACTCTTAATAGCAATATACACACATAGACAAAATTGTTGGTACCCTTCGGACAATGAAAGACTCACAAATGAAACTCACAATGGTCACAGAAATAACTTTAATCTGACAAAAGTAATAATATGTCATGCCCTGCCCGACTGATCCTCCTGTGTGCCACGCCCCCTCGTTTCCCTCGTGCGAATCCTCCCGTCCTCAGCTGTTTCCTGTCTGCAGTCCGCGTTTCAGTGTATTTAGTCCGCCCTAGTCCTGTCTCCCCTGTCGGTTTTTGTCGAGGTCTATGGACGTTCGCCTCCCGTTGGCTCCTGTGTTTACCCTGTTTACCCTGTTCTCCGTCCAATAAACGCCCTCTGGAAGGGCTCAAACCTACAGCTGCATCTATGGGTCGTAAATCCTGTACCCGGCGTGACATAATAAATAAAAATTCTATGAAATTTAACCAATGAAAGTCAGACATTGCTTTTCAACCATGCTTCAACAGAATTATTTAAAAAATTAACTTATGAAACTGGCCTGAACAAAAATGATGGTACCCCTAGAAAAGACTGAAAATAATGTGACCAAAGGGACATGTTAATCCAAGGTGTGTCCATTAATTAGCATCACAGGTGTCTACAATCTTGTAATCAGTCAGTGGGCCTATATATTGGGCTCCAGGTAGTCACTGTGTTTGGTGACATGGTGTGGACCACACTCAACATAGACCAGAGGAAGCGAAAGAAAGCGTTGTCTCAGGAGATTAATAAGAAAATTATAGATAGCCATGTTAAAGGTAAAGGCTATAAGGCCATCTTGAAGCAACTTGATGTTCCTGTGACTTGAGTAGTAAATATGTAAGCAATGTCTGACTTCCATAGGTTAAATTTCATAGAATTTTATGTATTACTTTTGTCAGATTAAAGTTATTTCTGTGACAATTGTGAGTTTGTCTTTCATTGACCGACAGGTACCAACAATTTTGACCACGTGTGTATTTTCTTATGCTAAATTGTATTTTTGTTCTGGATAAAGATGCAGTATTTACTAGCCAATTAAATAGCTTTTTTTTAAGAAATTTAAATAATAAAGTGCTGTTTTTACATGAGTAGTAACAGTTTTTTATTGTACTTGGCACGTTATTGTATTAACTATGTTAATTGGGTTAATTTAAAGTGAAATTCTTTATATGTACTGGGCTGGGAGAAAGAGGTCAGTGAGGTAGTTAATTATGGGGCCAGCTCAGTGTTGCGTTTGCAAGATGGTTGCCCTTCTGGACGTTTGTGTCCAGTCGGACTTCATCTGTGAGCGATGTCAGTTAGTGGACTCATTCAGATTTGTGACCTTGAGGAGCAACTGGCTCTCATCTAATGCAACAGTGAGTTAGAGGAGATGGTGTGTACGCCACTAGGGAGGAGGGAGCAGAGAGGCCGTGAGAGCTGGGTGACTGTAGGTCATAGACGCTGGAAAGGGTGTACACACGTCACAGAGGCGGCATCACCTGAAGAAACCGTGTCATTCGTACAGGATTGTTTTTTCACTCAGTACGTTAATACCCCTACCAGGGGAGATGCCATTCTCGATCTTTTCTCTAATAACCAGGACAGGATTGGAAAATTAGACGTTTTAGAACCACTTGACAGTAGTGATCATAACATGGTTACATTTGAAGTTAATTATAGTGTCCAAAGAGCAAAGTCCAAAATAAAAATATATAATGTTAGGAAGGCTAACTTTAATGGTATGAGACTAAAACTAGAAACTATGAACTGGATGGAGTTAAACAACAAAACTGTAGAAGAGGCATGGGAATTTCTTAAAAGCACATTATTGCAAATGCAAGAGGACTTCATACCTGTCTCCAGCTAAAATAAATCTTGGAAATGGCAACCAAGGTGGTTTACTATGGAAATTAAGAATAAAGACAGGAGGAAAAGGGCTTCGTTCCATAAATGGAAGATAACTAATGATATCAAGCAGAAGTATTTAAATCTACAGGTTGAGTTAAAAAATATTAGACTAGCTAAAAGGAATGTCGAAAGGAAGATTGCATTGGAGGCTAAGGATATTGTTAAAAGTTTCTTCCAATATTTTAATTCCAAAAGCGCTCTAAAAGCTGAAATCACAAATCTGCAGGATTTTTTAAGGGTCTTATAATTGATAATGACATTAATATAGTAAATGAGTTCAACGATTGTTTTGCAAGAGTATTCACTGTTGAGGACACTAGTAACTTACCAATTCTTACTACTAATCTGGCATCTTCTATGACTAATATATGTATAACTGAAGCTGATGTGTTACAAAGCCTAGCTAAGCTTAAAATAAATCACAAGGCTCTGATGGCATCTTACCTATAGTGTTAAAAGGGGATGAGAGATATTATTTGCCGACCTTTAACCTTACTGTTTCAGAAATCCTTATCTGCTGGTGTGGTACCTTATGATTGGAAGCATGCTAATATAATGCCCATATTCAAAAAAGCAGATAGAAGTAATCAGTCAAATTATAGGCCAATCAGTCTAACTTCCATAACTGGAAAAGTAATGGAAGCCACAATCCAAGCAATGGTACCTGGATTACCTGGATACTAATATCGTTCTGAGGGATAGCCAACATAGATTTAGGAGGGGTAGATCTTGTTTAACTAATCTACTGGAGATCTTTGAGAACACTACAAGAGAAATTGATCACAAAAAGGCGTACGATGTGATCTGATATTTCCCGAAGGCCTTTGATGTGGTCCCGCACAAACGGCTCCTGCTTAAGCTCAAAGCTACAGGGTTTTCAGGAACTGTAGCAACTTGAAAACTGATTAACAGACAGAAAACAGCGGGTAGTTATTAGAGGCACAATGTCTCCGTGGGCCTGCGTTCATAGTGGGGTACCACAGGGTTCAATTTTAGGACCACTATTGTTCCTAATTTACATAAATGATA
>JAODKN010000050.1:4322197-4334394 GCA_026774425.1 Petrocephalus zakoni | reverse complement strand
AGGTTAGGGCTGGGTAGGGGTTAAGGGTGTCATAGTTGGGATCAGGGTTATGCCCATAGGAATGAATGGAGTGTCCCTATAGAGATAGGAATACATGGTATGTGTGTGTGTGTACCATCAACTTTAAGCCATTCAGTACGTGGGGGATATTTACAAAGCAATCAAACAAACTTTGAGGCTTTTTTTTAATTTGTGGCTTGGGATGGAGATTTCAAAAAGCAACAGCTTGCCTGTTTTTCTTGCTGATGATCGCCTAATCTTCTGTAGCGCTAGACTGAGAAACATGCAAATGAATTTCATAATAGCGACTCAGACTGAAAGGTTTTCCCAGCATTCCATGCATGGTTAGGTAGTGTGATCGCGCTGCCTCATGTTTAAGGCTGCGTGCTTACGGGTCGGTGCTTGCACTCCGCTACGCGTTTGCTGGATCTCTGTATGCTCGGTTTGCCTAGCAGCATGCCGATTAGCATTTAAACTTGACATGGAGCACTACAAACTCATTGTATATGCACCCGGATGGGGAAGTTTAAAAAATAAATACTTATTTTCCACCGCGTGATAATTTCCTCAAGCTCACGCACAGAGGAATGCTTGTTACTCTTTCATAGCCATCAAGACATGAGCACTGTACAGTCAACAAAACAGGGCAATTCTACATAGAGGAATTTTTCTAAAATTCTTCTAGAGAAACACTGGAACCCTGGCCCTCATCTTCTAAACAAATACAGAGACCTAAAGGATATAACTGAATTAGCCTACAAGCTGACTGAGGAAACCCTCTGTATTGAAAATCTGCAGAAGCGTCTGGGCTCACCGCAAAGACAGTTTACTATTATTACTATAATCCAGAAATGTCTGTGGGCTTCTGCTGATATCAATTCCGCAAAGATATGCCATAATAACCTGAAACAGGCCAGCACAGTGGAAACTGACGGCACCGTCCCCTAATCCCTGAAGATACCAGACAGGAGCAGATATGAGCAGGAGTGCAAGAGCCCACTGCCCCCCGCCGCCCCCCCACGCACCCTGGAGCATAGTTAACACCAGACGACATCCTCCGGCTCCACTCACATTCCTTGCATTTGGAGGGCAATCTCATGATCTGGATCCTAGGGTCCGGTCCCTTTCCACACAAGACACCTGAATACATTGGCACTTCTTAACACACAGTGAAATGATTCCGTAATAAAGCATACATCTCTTAGGATGTTAAACACCTGCGTTTAATGGGTCTTATTATCCATCCATCCATCCATCCATCCAACTGCTTACTGGGTCATGATTAGACTAGATTAGAGTGGAGGCCCTCCCAGAAAGCACGGGCCATAGCAGTCCGCATGCCGCTTGCACTTACAGAGAAACCGATTCACCCAACTGCAGGTCTTTAGGCTGTGGGAGGGAATCACTGTAGGAGGGGTTAAAGAAAACCCACACGGACACGGGGGGGAAGTGCCAACTCCACAGAAGAGCCGGAGATGTGCAGTCACAGCACCACCCACGGTGCTGCCCACTGTGCCGCCGTGCCACCCACAATGCCGCTGTGCCACCTTTGGTCTGATTCAGACACTAGCTAGCTAGAAACAATCAAAGAACATTATCTAATGTAGAAAGTCCCATAATTCCTCACCGTCCAAATAGCCTTCATCTGGCTCTCTGTACTCGGAAACTAAATCGCTACATGCAACAGCAAAAACTGCATTAGGCAAAGAGCAGGAGGAACATTTAAGTGTATCAGTCTGTCAGTGTTACCGCATCACAGACGACAGCTGTATTTACACGGGTGAAATGCCTTGCAGACATGTCTGCGCACACAAGTTAATGTGTTACGGGTGCGTTTTTGGGTGAGCATGTGTGTGTATTTAGGAGTTGGGGTTGGGAAGGAGTGAGTTAATATAGTCATTGAGTAAAACAGTAATAGTGACGGTATCCATACATCTTCCAAACATTTATGCTAACCAGGGTCACCTGGAGTCTGTCCCTGGCAGCACAGGGAACAAGGTGGGGAACACAGACACAACTATAACCTATAGGCAATTTAGAGACACCAATTAGCCTAATGCGTTTTCCAAGCCGGTCCTTGTGGACCCACAGACATTCCACATTTTTCCCAACCAGCTCCCTGCCAGACAGTCCACATTTTTGCTCTCTCTCCAATAGACTTTGAGTCTGTCGATGCGAGTCCCGCATCAAAGATGAAATGGGCCACTTGTTGCAAAACGGCCCACTCGTTGCAAAAATGTGGACTGTCTACGGGTCCCTGAGGACCAGACTGGGAAACACTGGCTTAATGCAATGTTTTTGGACTACAAGAAGATGCCAACATAGGGGACAACATAGGGAGAACATGCAATCTCCACTCACACAGAATGGCGGTAGGTGGTTGGTAGCCCCAACCAGGGAGGTGTCGGGCAACAGGGCTACTCACTGAGCCCCCATGCTGGCCAGTGTTAATACCTACCAGATGAATAATCATACCCTCACGATATGGGTAACATATGGTCATCCACTCTGGATTATTTCAGGAGGCTCGTGCTCTGGACCTGCTGGGACAGGGTGAAGGACAACTACTACCAGATGAGCGGTTATGGATTGATGGATAGATGGATGGTCACACTTTACAGGCCCACGATCATCCTGGATGAAGTGCAAAAGGTGGGCAGGGCTTAGCATTGTACATAGTCTTGTTTTATAAGGCTGCTTCATTCGGCACTAAAAGGATCACCCCATTCACTCTGGATGCCCGTTTGCATTTAATGGTCTCCTTAAGTGAACCTCATGCACGTTCAGTCCCTGACTGCTACAGGCAGACTGTCTGTGATTAGCAACCATCCCCACTCTATAGACAGATAGATATATTTATAGATACACTAAATAGATACAAAAATAGATGTACTAAACATGGAACATCTAGACAAATGGTCATCAGAAACTCTGGGTTGTGGTGGAACCCATGCTTCCCAAATCTCTTAAAGTTGATTCAGCAATGGGGGATGGGGGGGGGCAACAGTGCCAACAGAAGCCTTCTTCTCTAACATACTCACTCTCCAGCGCCATGCATTGCTAGATCATCATTACAGGAAGAGTTCATCCGCTGACAAGCAGGCCGGTTTAGCCATACATTCCCCCCATGCATAAGTATGATTCCTCCAGCTGCAGCATTTAATCCCTGCAAACGGAAAGCTGTGGTCGAGGTGAGTCCCCTGGCCTCACGGCCATTAATCAGTAAGTCACACTCCCTCACTCGCCGCCGCTCACATGCACGCTTAAACAGTATGTGACATTCACCCCAGAACCCTGTTCGAGGTCAGAGCCCATCCAGCTAATCAGTCCAACAGAGCAATTGGAGACTGGGTTCAAGCGGAAACTGGTGCAGCCAGCGGTCCTGGAGAACTGGGACCAGGGGTGTCTCTTCAAGGGTGACCCAGCCACGAGTGGCACGTGTGAACGAAGGAGATGCTCTCAGTGTGCACGACTACCTGTATGGCGGGCCACGTGTTAAATACAGACGGGCGTGGGTGGCACAGCAGGCTTGGGGGGCAGATTTCCGGCGTCAGCAATAATTCAGCTGAACTGCTTCTCTGCTGATCACCACCGAAAGAATTTTTGTGGGACTCACGACATCATTAGCATGCCATAAAGCGATTTGGAGGCAAATGGGCTTGAAATAAATACATAAGGGAGTTAACGACTGACGGAGAAGGAGAGTGCGGTGTGGCCTTCACGTGGCAGGGCTCGGCACGCGGTGCCAGCCACAGTGTTCCTTTACCAGTCTTCAGAAGAACTCAACGTGCTGACACACAGAGTCCACTACAGAGTGCATCCCCGTAAACCATGGAAAAGTTAGGGAGCAAATCAAATTTGGCTTTGAAGTGACCATTTGCCAGGTGATGTCTGCCTGCTATCAATCCAGAAGGAGCAAAGTAAGAAAGGGATTTCTGGGTGGCCGCATCACAGGCCTTTATGACTCAGATATGCTACCCTACATTTGAAGTAATGTTAAATGAATGTGAACAAATGCCACTGCTTGAATAATCTGAAACACCTACTTTTATTAATGTTTTTTGTCCGTCGCTTCTACGGGATTGGTAATCACCGTGAAGGTTGTCCGGGCCTGAAAGCACTTAGAATTTCTTTGTAGTGAGTCTGTCAGCACATATGAGTCCTCTGTGTGGAAACGTTACTGGGCATAAACAAAGAATGTTTGTGTATCTTGAAATCCATGGCATTAACTTACGGACCTACATGCTGTTCATGGCCTACGCTAAACGTCGGGGACTGTGAGAAGTTGCAGGGGAGCTCTCGGCTTTACACTAGGGTGAGAGACAAGCGAGATGTAGCCTTTGGCGGTCACCCCCTATGACAAACAACAAGCCGCTCGGCCAACTGCTGGCCTTCAACACCCCCACCCTCCAGACTAACGTCCCATGGAAGAATCTTGCGTCAAAATAAAAACTACAGTCTTGGGACATATTAACTCGGTTAATGGACATATTAGTCACATCAGAGTCAATACACATAAAACAAAACAGCAGTGGACATAACCGTAGCGGCACCAAAGCGGTAAATAAAAGCGTAACGGCGCAAACAGAAGTAACTAGTAGTGACTAAAGACTCAGACTGTGGTTTTGCCACCTACAGTATGACGAGCTGGCTTATTGTGCAACCTCAATTGTGACCTTTGTTGGGCAAATTCTTATTGGTTATTCACTGGATTATCTCAGTATGTTAGCCAATGACAAACAGCACACAATCTTACTGAAGCCTCCTTTCTCAAATATAGATTTCAGATATATCCTAATAGTTTATTATAGTTAAGTAGTTTAAGTAGTTTAACTACTTCAGTAATAGTAGGAGATAGTGTTAGTAATAAAAACTGGGGTGCCACATGCTGCCTTTGATAGGCTCCAGACACCCTATGACCCTGACCAGGATAAGCGGTTACATGATGGGCGGATGGATCCATGTAACACTGGCTGTTTAAAAGATGGACGCATCTTTTGCTAGTCACATCTGAACGCCTGCGCACTGGCCCTGCACGGCTCTATTTATAGACGCTAACTAGTTCAGTGCCGGTTGCCCCTTAGCGGTCAGCGACGAATGGCGACACTGACAGGTCTCGCTCATCGATGCCGGCTCCCTGCTCCTACCTGCATTCGGCGATCCATTCTGAAGCCCACAAACAGGCCGGGCCTGCCATGATTAACCTCACCCCAGACGTCGAGGCCTGTACCAGGGCTTTATTACACGGGGCCCAGGAGCACAGCCTAGGAGAGTGGCTACGTTTCATTCCTAATTTAATCCTCCGCATGGTTAGAGAATGAGAGATTTATCCCAAAGAGGGAGCCGCACCAATTCAGCGCAACACCGGCAGCAAATAACCCGCAAACACAGAGTATGGCGATGATGAATAGCTTCCCCTACTTCACCTCCTTTTGCTGGCTTGTCTCACAGGAGGAAACAGTTCTGATGTAACTCGTGGATGCATCTCATTCAGTTTTATTTGTATAGTGCATTTTCATAAGATTACATTGTCTCAAAGCGCTTTACAATATCTCTGCCCAAAGCCCTCAAGTGAGCAAGCCAGAGGCCACAGTGGCAAGGAAAATGAACAGTGGTACGGCAGGAGGGTGGGCTGGAAGGACATCACAGGCAGGAGAGCGAACAGGAAGGTCATCACAGGCAGAAAAGCGGGCCAGAAGGACGTCACAGGCTGGGAGGGCGGACAGGAAAAATGTCACAGGCGTGAGGGCAGGCAGGAAGGACGTCACAGGTGGAAAAGCAGGCAGGAAGGACGTCACAGGCATGAGTGCAGGCAGGAAGGACATCACAGGTGGAAAAGCGGGCAGTTAGGCGGTCACAGGCAGGAGGGCTGACAGGATGGACATCACAGGCAGGAGGGCGGGCAGGAAGGACATCACAGGCAGGAGGGCGGGCAGGAAGGACATCACAGGCAGGAGGGCGGGCAGGAAGGACATTACAGGCAGGAGGCAGGCAGGAAAAGACGTCCCACAGTCCACAGGGAGGCTATTCAGTATCTCTAAATTACTGGTAGCATGTGTGACTGAGCTTGAGTGTGTGTGTCCCCTGTGATGGACTAGCTTCAAATCCAGGGTGTGCCTTATTTTGCCTGAGATAGGCTCCAGGCCCAGGCTTGGTGACCCCGATCAAGACAAGCAGTTGGAGAGATGGATGGATGGCTTCAACCAGTTAGCGGAAGATTGCGTGGTGTTGACACTATGCCTTCAGTGTTTGCTTCACACGTTCAGATATGTGGTTCAAAGACACGTTCTCACTCGCAAATTAGCAGAAAATCTCAAGCGGGTTACCTAGCATGGCGCTCAGACACCTGGCAGCCTCTCCGATACGCCCTGTGAGACTGTTGGTGGGAGTCCCACGTCAGAGATGGAACGGGCCGCTCCTTGCTTGTGTCTCTGTGCTCTCGGGCTCCTTTCGATCTTTACTCTAAGCTCGGCAGTCCGTCCGGGCTTGACAGCCATCTAGCATGCCAATTACGGTGGTATAAAGCATAACCAAAATACCCCCTAATGACTATAACAGGAATGTAAGAGCCAGCTGGAAAAGAACGCCAAGAGGATGAAATGCACGACCGAAACCTCCTGCGGCAAAACTTCTTTGCTTGTTTTCTTCCCAGCCATGGTAGTAATGTCAGACTCCATTGGCCATTGTGGGAAGCCCGTCAGGTGCAAGTCAAAAGTGGCGTAAACCCCAGCATGCATCAGCCAGTTAGTGTGCAGGAAATAACATCATAACTGGGCCAATTTTCTGACTTGGAAATTTAAGTGTGGGGAACACTCCACCTTGAAGTACAGGACACCACCCACCAAGCTTGGTTTTAGAATAATTATTTAGGGGTAGCTGAGACAAAAAAAATTAAATAGTGTGTCAAAGTGCTATGATAATGAAAATGTGTCCCTGATGAAATTGGCACTCTGGAGGGTAGCTGAATCTACTTAGGCTGCACTGCCTGATGGGGGATTGGGCAGGGCAGGGCGGGGTGGGGAGCAGGGTCATATCAAGCTCTTTAAAAGTGGGGGGGGGGGGTTCCAGGATGGAGAAGTAAAACTCCACTTGAAATTCTCTCAGCCAAATTATAATTATTATAACGGCCAATTATATATAAATTCCTGCATTTCTACATTTTCTTTACATCTACACAATGCAAATAAAATAATCTTGCCCCATCTTTTCCTTTTGTGCATCCCAATATTGTATGATTGTTGTACATTATTTATTTTTGCTCTAAAATAGCCAGTGCCTCACCTGCCACGTCCCTGCACTTTCTTCCCATATCCAACAGGACAGTACGTTGCCAACTCACTTTGAATTGCAGCAGCTGTCATTCCCTGGTCACTGATGCTGATACCTTGGTTGTGATTGGTTGAATGGTCCTTCAATCAAACTAAAGGACCTAAGTCTGCATGTATTTGTTTCGTCCCCAATCAGGGGCTACAGTTCAGTTTGCTCTTGTAGCCGTAGCACATATTTTAGTATCGTTTTAGTCTGACAAAAGTGGCGGGGATGGAATCATGTTTCAGCAAAAGTGGGGGTGTTGCAACACCCACATCCCCCCCGCTTAAAACACCCCTGGGGCCGGAGGGGAGGGGGGGGGCGTTATTTTCAACTCTCATCTCTAAACGTCTATATTAATTTCCATCTGGCTCTATTGAAAAGCTGGCTTGCCCTTTGTATTCCCCGGATGAAACGCCGGCGGTCCTTCCTGAAGGTTTTCCGATGGGCCCAGCAAATCTCCCGTATCCAATTTCTCCTAAAAATGACCCTTGGCGAGTAATGCTGTGAGAGATGCTCGGGGACGCCCCCACCTAATCGTGGGCGGTATTGCTGCTGTTCAGGTGCGATTGACCTCAATTACTGCAACCGGCTCCTGGGGTTAATCCCAAAAGCTCTAAATTGCCAGGACCCCCCCCCCCACCCCCCATTCGATATCTGAAAGCACCTCGTACACTGCCCCTCCCGAAAATGGGGCTGTAGATGAGCCGTCCTAGGTGTAGTAAAATTTGTACACGTAAAATTTGGCGGGGCTCAGAGGGAGGGGAGGCAAAACCAACAGGGACCCATCTGATAATGCACCCCTCACACAAAATTCCTTAGCTGAGTGATAAGAGCCCCATACACAGAAACAAAACTGAAACCTCCCAAAGATGACGGGGTAGCTGTTGGAGGCAGCCTCTTATGCTTAATAATCCTCCACAAGCCTCACGGCCACAGGGATGGGAGACGGATTTACACGGCACGCATATTTTAAAAAAACGCACCTACCATCCCAAACGCTTTGCTTATGATTGGGTTTTGACTAACAGCTACAGATTTCACTGTCCTTTAGGAGACATTTTTGTCCAAAGTGACGTACAAGTAACTTAAACAGCACATTACAAACACAGGTGCTATTGAGGAGCAAGTGCAGCTAAGCTGAGCTTCCCATGAATGCCCAACTACAAGTGTAAGCATTGGAGCAGGAGCTACACAACATCTTCTAAAGACAGCAAGAACCTAATAATACTAGTCAATGATTAACTGAATGAAATGGATCAATACAAACCACATTGGCTTTGGCATTTTTATTGAGCCGTCAGTACAGATACGCTTGTTTCGGCTGTTCTGATAACGGTTTTTAAGTGCTTCAACAAAACTTATGTGGAAGTGAATCCTCGCAGTGCCATAATTCGACTCCTCACTACAGTCGTGTGGCCTTACAACAGGCTCACTCTGGTTAAAGGCGCAATCACAAACTTAACTGCATTCTTCAGCTGAAGGAAGAAGAGATGACGAATAATGATAATTATAATCTCCGGGAATCCGGGGATATGCTGGTTGTTCTGAGTTTGAGGTCACCTGCCACAGCTGGGAGACACCACAGTGGGAGGGATTAGTGTGAGCTGTCAATCAGTGCCGCTTTTAAGCCAATGGGAGTCCAGCAGCAGGCAGTGAAGCACGTCGGCATGGGTGAGTGACTGATGGCACCACGGCTCTCAGAAGCTCAAGAACCCTGTTAAATGGAAGGATTCCAGCAGCAGCAGAGCAGGCAGGAGGTTAACAGGCGCAGCATAAACGCAGAAACATTGCAGAAGATAAAAAACCTGGGAGGGAAGCGCTGTGAACAGGCTCAGTGCATTTCCTCAAAACTCTGTTTCCCAATACCAAGCAGGGCCCCCGCCCCTCACCGCCTCCCCCTCGCTGGGGTCCCCTCAGATGATGTCGTAGCCTCCCTACATCTTAGCTCTTCCCCCATGTAGCCCTCCTTCGTCTCACGGACCCGCGAGGCTATGAACGCCAACACCCCCCTCCCCAGAAAACACGTCAATAAAAGTGGCTCTCCCTCAGTGATGTGCTGATCTGCGTCGATCCCCCCCCCCCCGGCCCCCCCACAGTCCTGCTGAAGATAGGGGGGCTACAGTGGAACGTGGTCCTCACAGGAACCAGACATGGAGGTTTGGGCTCAGAGTTTGGACTTTTGAAATGTGGAAATTCATCACAGAGCCCGAATCGCGGCACAGTGCCGACATGGGGAAATAATGGCATCGGCCAGACAGTCGACGCTTAGTGTCACATTATTTACTGCCGGCAGGCATGGCGGCCCATTAAGCACAAGTGCCAGTGCGTCCGTGGTGAGGCCGGCGCTGGGACGCGTGCTACAAAATCACAGATCACAAGCTGTGACGAAAGTGACATGGGGACATGTGTGATGGATTTCTGTGGGGGGGGACATGGGGCTGAGGCCCATGTTTGGAGGGTGTGGGGAGTTGGTGTAACATCTACAACACCTCTGTGGGCATCAGGGGACAAGGAGTCCTGCTCTTCACTATGCTCTTGCTCCATTTCACCTGCGTTCTCAACTGATTAAGCCTCTAGTTTACAGTGCAGAAGACCAGGGTGACAGGCCCGGCCTGTAATCTGGACCTTGTGATGGGTCAGCTGGATGGCTCCAGAAACGCATCACCTTCTGGTCCCAAGCATCCGGGCCGCTCGTGACACTGGCCGGACAGAGCTGTTTAACATGGCTGGACCCTTATCTGCCCCCCAGAGGCGTGTGTGGGTGTCATCCTGGGGGGGCATCCTGGAACTCTAGTAAAATCTGATCAAGCGCCAGAGGTCAGGAGGAGAGAAAAAGCAGGCTTCTCTCCAGATGGGCAGGAGGGAAAAAAAAAAAACACATCTGGGTCACAAGAGATAGAGCGGCCCACTCCTCCTTAACAATGACCCCGTTCCTGCCTGCCAGTACCCAGGCCAGGCAACACTGCCCAGACCCATAAAGCCATCAGCGGAGACGGGCCACGGCCCTTTATGACACGAGCTCTCGTGTAAAAAGCCAGCATTGATTTCCCCTGCTAATGGTCAGGCTAAAAATACACCCACAATAACAGCTTTTCTTCCTACCTCACAATTCAGCGCCGCCGAATCAAGGTGCCCAGTTACGTGCCTGATATTTTTTTTTTTATGCCACAACAGCGGGAAAAAAGTGGCATGGGTTGTCTTTTCTCAGCCAGTCATCGGATGGTGCGGCCCGGCACTGTGGACCCGTAGAAAAGTACGGCTCTATTTTAAGCCCCACGTCAATATGAGTGGTCATTCAGCAGGTCCTTGCGTAGCAGGTGAGTTGGAAGGGCAGCCACGGAAACAGGTGCGCACGGTGGTTATCCGGGTCATTTAGCCGCAGGCCCTTCCCCGGCGTTATTGTAACACAGCACTTCCTGGCCAGAGACCAAGGAGCCGAGGGCGTCTCTGTTACCCTCAGCACGCTGCGCGAAGCAGGAGGGCTCCCAAAGTGCCGGGGAGGCCTTCGATAAAGCTTAGTGTTTTATGGCATATGCACTGTGATCGCAACGCCAGGGGCCTTCCGATTCGTAAAATCACTCAGATGGAGCAGCCTGCTATTACGTGCTAAAATAAAATGTTTGAAAAGGTGCGTTATATTAGAGCCTGTTATTTATTACCATGGCCTCTTTGGTGGTGAGCTTGCCGGCATGTGTTTCTTAGCCTGCTTTAAATGCACTGCATTACTGACATTGGGAGATGTGTGTGGTTTTGTGCCCATGATCGAAGGTTATTGGTTCGAATCCCATGACCAGTAGAGTAATCATATCACTAGTGGAATCGTCTGCAGGGTCCTTAACCCCAAACCATGCTTGAGGGACACTGGATAAATGGCCGATATGCATGAGTGTCTGTTTCTCATTGGAAAGCAAGGTATGAAACATGAAAACTCAAGAATCTCCATGTACTTTTGCTTGTACAATAGTAATTAAAGTATTATTGTGACTGAAGGTGTCAGCTTCACCAGTCAAAAGTCTGAACATGGCGAGCTGCCTACAAAGGAGAGTGATAGTGTCACATCACATGACCTGGCCACCTGACCTAAACACAGTAGAGATGGTTTTGGAGGAGTTCGATCAGAGCAGTGGCTAGTGACTGCTCAGCATATATGTGGGACCTCTTCAGGCAAAAAAGCATCGCAGGAGGCCACCTCATGAAACTGGCGTAGATGGCAAAGCAGGCTCAGTCTGCAATGGGGCTTAATTGCCTCGCTCAAGAGCCCAATAGTGGGATCACTCTGCCGAACCAGGGATTTGAACCAGCACCCTTCTGAGTCTCAACCCGGAAGCCCCCTCAGTCATGTATATATAACCTGTTTGAGTGTGTATATGTCCTTGTAAAGGTGTGTATGTGCCTCAGAGTACGAATGCCCATTTCAGGCCCTTCCTGGAGAGATTTGATTCCTCATTACAGAGCAGCAAAGTAATGGCAAGGTAATATGATCAGTCCCATGCAATTACCATAGGCCAGCACAGCCCAACCAGCTTTAATGAAGATTAAGAGAACTGGGTAGGGGAAACCGAGGAAATGCCAGGGGAAAACATTGAGGAGAGGGGCCCCACTCTCTGAATATTGAATATGTGCCCTTTTTCCCCCCCAGTGTCTGTCTTACAGAGGTAGGTACTTCAGATCCAGAAATAAAAATCCAGACCAAGATTTTGTTTCTACCAACCAGTTGAGTACTCTGTAATTGTGACTCTTTATGCTCAACTGACTCGTTGAAACAAAATCTTTTTCTGGATTTTTACTATCTGGACTTGAACTACCCACCTCTGTGTCTTAGTTTCAGTCAGAAGTTTACAGTTTATTATCTCTTAAAGGGCCAGTCACCATTTTTATGTGCAGCC
>JAODKN010000050.1:4309080-4320875 GCA_026774425.1 Petrocephalus zakoni | reverse complement strand
AAAGAGTAAGTGAAGCGAGTCTACATTTTCACCACAAATACATTACTGAATTCACACACACACACACACACACACCTCAAACAAACAAAAAGCTCCACATGGTTAAGTGAAGAAGATGAGAGGGGAGATGAGCCTGTCTATAAAGGTGCGGATGGCCAGTAACATTGATTCAGACACTCACAGTAGGATAGATGCTTAATAAAACATCAAAGGCGATGACCACCATCCCACACACACTCACTGGGGTTCCCCATTACCACAAAAAGGGTTTTGGCGAGGGAGAGGGCATCGGCTGACACAAGATCTCAGTCCTGCAGTGTCACATCAGCACCCCAGAAATGTAACCACAGCACACACACGGATCACCAAGGCTGTGACCACACCAGCCATCACACTGCTCCCACCTCAGAGCACACCCAGAGCTGCGAACTAGAACTTTGCTTGCTTGATAGAACCCCACCCCAGCCTTCCTCAGCCGTGACGCCCCCCGCTGGCTGCAGGCGCTCGATAAGCCGTCGATCTCACTACTACTGCCAGCTGGAAGCCTAGCGCCTTCATAATTCACTCATTCCAGAGTTTCCAGGAACATTAAAAAAGACCAGCAGCTACCTTTCACACACCCACCCAATCCGATCCGACCGGTGTGACATCGGGGTAACTGACAGCAAAAGTGTATTTAAAAAGCCCTATAATCACACCACACTCCCCCGAAGAGAATCCGCAGCTCTGCGCTGCCCCTCCCGGGCGAGATCTCACTCCCCGGCTCCGTCCTTGCAATCACGGCAGGGGGACAACAAGTCTTTTCGGAGGGAGGTGTGGAGAGCACTCCGGCGACAAGACGAAAGTAACAGTGCCGAGGCCGTAAGAGAGGAGGCGCAGGCAGCCCGCTGTCCGCCTGCCGGGGCTTTAAATGTGCGGCGGGGGGACGAGCGCGCGCGGTCTCGCCCCCCTGGCGGCCCGAGCAGCCAGCTCCCGAAGACGGACACCCCCGGCGGTAACGATGCCCCTCCAGCGGCGTGATGCTCCGACACCAGCCTCAGCACGGAGGGGGGAAAGGCGATGGGTGAGATACCCGCCACCCCCCCCGATTCAGTCCTGGGGGGTCCGGGGTAGGGTGTCTGGGGGGGGGGGGGACCCCCATCAGACCCGAGCAGACGCATTTGTCTGAACTTCCAGCAGACTATCAAACGGGATTATAAAGGAACGGCGGCACCGCGGCTTACGGCAGGCAGCCACGTACCTGTCCGTCCCCGGGAGTTTTTCCTCTTTTTCTCTCTCTTTTGCTCTCTTCTCTGCCCCGGGCGCCCGATCCCGGTCCGTAAAAGCCCAGGCGGTGCGGCAGCGCCGGTGCCCTGCGCGTCTCCCGGCAGTGGTAACACTCCCCGGCGCTGCGTTGCGCTCCGATCGAGCACAGTGACGGCGCTCTGGATGCGAGACACTTCCAAGCTGGAAAGGGGGAGGGCGGTGAACAGAGTGGGGGGCAATGTCCTTCGTCAAAGTCCTTTCCCCCCCCTCCTCCCTCCCTTCGTGCGGCTACCCTGCTCTCTCTCCTTCTGTCACTTCCCTCCCTTTTTATTCGCAGGGCACCGGGAGAGCCGAAGTAGTGAGAGTGCTGGGTGGAGGGGTTTATAGGGGGCGGCCCGCCCGCACGCCCGCTGGATTCCCCGCTTTGACAGATCTGCCCGCCCCGCGGCGCGGAGCGGAGCTCAGCCCATCATCCACGCCAGGCTCCGCGGCGAAGCTCACGCAGACTCCCCGGCCGCGCAGGGTGCGATCCCGGCTAGGCGCTCCTCGCTGCTCTCATTTACCTCCCAGGCTGCGCGTCTCGGCGGCTGCCAGCGGAGTCTGTCTCTGTCTCTCAGGCGCCCTGCTCGCCTCTCACCTCCCTCTCTCCTGTCAGCTCTCTCTCTCTCTCTCTCTCCCCCCCACTCCCTTCTCTCTCCTCTTTTAATATTTCTTTTCACTCTCTCTCTCTCTTTCTCTCATCTTTTTCCTTCTCTATCGCCTTTGATTTCTCTTGTCTCATGCTCTCCCCTCAGTCCTCCTCCATCTCTCCCCTACGTCTTTTCCCCCCTCACTCACTCCCTTGTTTCTCCCCCCAAGTCTCCTCCTGCTCTCTTCTTTCTTCGCTCTCTGTCTTTCTCCTGTCACTCTCCCTAATCCATCCTTCTTCTCCTCCTCCTCCTCTTATTCCTCTTCCCCCACTCTTCCAAACTCTCCTGCCAGTTCCCCCCCTTACCTCTCCCCCTCTCCCCTCCTCTTTTGCTCCCGTTTCTCTCACCCCTCCTCCTCACCCCTGATCATTATCCGGCACTTCTAATCGCCGCGGCGCCCTCTCCGCACCACATGCTCGCAGGTGCGCGGGGCTCTACACAGGCAGCTCGGGCGCCCCTTTCATTCTGACCTTAAGAGGCGCCGAGGGGCGCCGGGGCGGGTGGCCGCAGACGCGGCAGCAGCGCGGACAGATGTACGGAGCGGAGTCTCCGCTGCGCCCCGGCAATTAGCGGCGGAGACAAATCGGGAGTCAGCTCCCTATCGCTCCCCGAGCATATGGCGGGGGGAAAGCGGGCAACTACAAATGATAGCTAACCAACAAAAAAAGAACAGCCAATTTTCATTTTTTTTACTCCAAAACCCATCATATTTAATATAATTTCCCTGTCACTGTAACCCTCCCAACAATGCATTATTCTAGGAAGGTGCCGAGACCGCCGCTGCCCGGTGACGGCATTAAGCCGGCGGTGCCCCGGTCTCACCTTCTTTCTGTTAAATTGTAAGATAATTGGAGCAAGCAGTAAGCAGTGCGAATCATACTGCGCTAACCCCCTCGTTAATGGGTATACCAGCACCGAGTCACTTAAACCGCCTCAGCGCATTATCACCTCATCCTGCCCTGATATATCGCGCGATAAAACTTATATATGTCCTGTTTTCTGAAAGCCTGACGTAAATATTTTTAATTGACAGCTATATTCCCCTTCCCCCCCGGATACCCTGTTTATTTTCTAAGTTGCACGAAGTACCGAGCTTAGAAAAGGCGCGTAAAGTGGAGCTGCGTGTTGCTGACCGGGATCGCGTGACGGCGAGCTCGCTCTCCGCACCTTGAAATGCTTTAAGAAATATTTAGTTTCAGGAATTAATGTAATTATAAGCGATTGCATGCTAGTCATTTAGAATGAATGCATGTGTTAAATACATAAATAAGTAAGTAAAGCCATTTAATGTCGCCATTGTTTTCAGTTGACTTGCACGCAGAAGAGGAACGTCAGCGGCATTAAGGGCGATTAGCAGCGACGGCTAATTGACAGTTAATCCCTTATCGCCGAGTACACGTGCATTCCGGGAATCACGTGACGGAGACCGGTGTCACGTGGTCGGCGACTAATCAAGCACCTGTCTGTGAAACACTTTTGGGTTGTTACAACGTTAAACATACAGCGTTTTATTAACAGAAACAACTAAATAATATGTAGAGTAATATACAGGTTGATGCCATGTTTCTATGGGAATATTATGAAGCAGATAGCAGTCATGGCATTAAAATTAAATGATGCCTTCTTTTTTATTAGTAGTGATTACCTTTCTCTTATTTGAGACACATATAGATGAGAGCAATGTCTGGGGTTCAATCCCAGGGTCAGCCTGTGTGCCTGGGGCAATTGAGTTAAAGGCCTTGCTAAACAGCAGCTTTCTAATCACTGGAACAAGAGTCCTAACCCACTGAGACTCACACTGCCCTACAGATGGATGTGCCAGGGTTGAACCCAGAGCCTCCTATGTAGAAAGCACA
This sequence comes from Petrocephalus zakoni, assembly GCA_026774425.1. Taxonomy (NCBI): domain Eukaryota; kingdom Metazoa; phylum Chordata; class Actinopteri; order Osteoglossiformes; family Mormyridae; genus Petrocephalus; species Petrocephalus zakoni. The sequence goes on along the minus strand of JAODKN010000050.1, from coordinate 4,317,085 downwards.
CCCACTACCACTGAGTTATATACCTTCCTTCAGAAGGATGGGCGCGGTAGAGTCTATCCTGGGACGTGAACCAACAACTTTTCTGGGGAAATGTCATGGTGCTAACCATCACACCATCTGCTGCTATAGATTTATATGCTAAGACTGATAATATGGGACATTCTAACTCTAAGCAGCCTGGTCCTAAAGCATTGAATGCAGTCTGGTTAGTCATTGTCTCTAAATTTTCCAAAAGGTATGTTTTTGTGTCAGCATCTTGTTGAGGGTTTGCCCCTGCCTCACACCCTATGCTTCCTGGCTCTGGAACTATACCTGCTGTTTAATGACCAGGATAAGCAATTGGTGGATGGAGGGCTGCTATAATATAATAATATAATATAATATAATATAATACACAATGACCACTTTAATAGTTGCATCTGCTCGTTAACACAAATAGCCTGCTTCACCAAACAATGAATCATGGGGCTGCAATTCTATACAATGCACACAGACAGGTGTAAGAGGTTCACTGACTGTTTGACTATGCATTAGATGTATAATAAGTGATTTAGAACACAGTGTGATTGTTGGTGCCAGACATTGTGGTTCAAGGATCTTAGAAATAGCCATTCTCCTGGGAATTTCACACATTACACTGTCTAGACTTTGCAGTAGTGTGATAAACAAAATATCCAGTCATCAGCAGTTAAGAGGGTGAAAACACTTTGTTAATGGGATGAGGTCAGAGGAAAATGGCCAGACAAGGTAAAGCTAATGGGAAGACCACAGGTGTAAAATGGCAGTTCAGAAAAAAAAGGCTGGACACAATGTGTATATACAATCAATCAATGTCTTGCGGAATGTAGGGTGTTCAGGGTTGAAAAGAGGTCCTACCTGAGAACAGGCACATGTAGTATGCATAGTATACAAAATTAGTATGCAAAACAAGTGTGAGAAATGTTATAATCTCACAACCCCAACTGTTACAATGGAGAAAAGGTATCTGCAACATTTGGCCACATAGTGTTTCTGCCAGGTTTATTACACAGTTTATTGCTTTTAGGTTCCACACATGAAGTGATCATGCGTTTGTTTGGTGCCATTCAAAACAGGAACTAAAATGAAAGGAGGCTGCCATATCCCCCACCCCCCTCAGAGTGCCCCCAGACATTTATGAAAAGGGTGGCTGAGCCTTTACTAAGGGGGTCTGAGTTTAATTAATGAGGACACGTTGTTTAAATCATTGTTTCCCAGACCCCCAGTCCACATTTTTGCTCCCACCCAGTTCCCTACTGTGACTCAACTTTTAGCCCTTATATGTGTGGATTAACAGCTGTGCACAGATAGAATATGCATACATAAAGTAAATTATTCTTAAAGGTTTTTAATCAGTAAATCATCCATTTTCTATAACTGCATGTCCTGCACGGTCATAGGGGGTCCAGAGCCTATCCCGGAGACTACAGGCGTGAGGCAAGGAACATTCCAGGATGGGCTACCTACCCATTGTAGGGCACACTAACACACCACTCACTCACACATGCTCACCTACGGGCAATTCCGTAATTCCAGCTAACGTCAGCCTGTTTTTGGACTGTGGGGGGAAACTGGAATACCTGGAGGAGACCCCCCAACAACAAAGAGAGAACATGTAATGGGCTTCTATGGCCAAGCAGCTGCGTGCAAGCCTCACATCACCAAGTGTAATGCCAAGCGCTGGATGGAGTGGTGTAAAGCACACTGCCAGTGGACTCTGGGGCAGTGGAAATGTGTTTTGTGGAGTGACAAATTATGATTCTCTGTCTGGCAGTCTGATGGACAAGTCTGGGTTTGCCGGATGCCAGGAGAATGTTACCTGTGTGACTACGTTGTGCCAAATGTAAAGTTTGATGGAGGAAGGGTGGTGATATGGGGTTGTTTTTCAGTGGTTAGGGTAGGCCTATTAGTTCCAGAGAATGGAACTCTTAATGCTTTAGCATACCAAGACTTTTTGAACAGTTCTACTACAGTCGTCCCTCGCCACTTCGCACTTCGCACTTCGCAACTTTTGCGGCTTCACTCTATCGCAGTTTTTTCAAATACAGTACTGTGCTCATTAAAGTATATACAGTACTGTATATTCATTACAAAGTTGATCGAGACCGTGAAAATGATACAGCGTGCTCGGTTGTCTGAGTCAGTTATATCCTCTTCCTATCCTGGCTACGCGATAAACGGGACAGGAAATACAGGGACGGCTGTATTCATGTCCAACATCAATACCTGAACTCACAAATACTCTTCTGGATGAATGGGCAAAAATTCCCACAGACTGAAAGAAAAGCCTTCTCAGAAGAGTGGCAGGTCTTATAGTTGCAAAGGGGGGACCAGCTCCATATTGGTGCCTATTGATTAAGAATGGGATTTCATAAATGTTCCTGTGGGTGCAATGGTCAGGTTTCCCAGTACTTTTCTCCCAACCCGGTCTCACGACTTTTCCTGCAGCCATCACGACATCAAAATCTATTCAAACGTGCTGCGATCACGCTTTAGCCCTTTTTTACATGCTAGGACAACGCTTCACTACCCTATGTATTTTAATGTGCAGTGCGTAACACCACCACTATGAGCGCTAACTGGTGACTGAGGAACGTGATCTGATAACGCTGTTGACAATGTGCGATGTGCAAAACAGCGCCTGGTTTTTACTTCTGTTGCGTGAATGACTGAATCTATGCAATCTTATGAAAATATACAACATATTTCCTACTAAAAGTGAAATAATAATGTGTTGATTCCTTATCGTTTTTGCTTTGATAGCGGCTGAAAATTAGTGAGACAGGGGGAAAGCATACAACTCCCAGAATGGTGTTTTTCGTGATCTGATAACGCTATCGACAATGTGCGATGCCAGAAATGAGGGGGCGTCGCGGCTGAGCCGTTCGAATTAGAGATCTGACGGATAAACTAGATATATGCCTGAACGAGTGTGCCGAGTTTCATGAGCCCTCACCTAGAGCCTGCAGTGACCTTGTGAACTTGCCCAGGTCGGCAATGTTAGGTGAATGGAGGCACCCCACCTGTCATTTGACAGTCCATAACTCCAAGTAGCAGTGACGGAGGAAGACGGTCCAAAGGTTTCTGAAACTAGACAGTCTGCTCTTTAATCCCATTCATACATTTACATTAAAATTATGCCTGGTTCATATCGGACCAGCACGTTTTTCAAGATGAAAGATTCCAAAATTTGGACCAGTGGTGAATTTCATATTAGAATCATTTAGCGGATAACTTCGCGGGGGAGTCACGTATTAGGAAGGTTCAAAGTTTTCCCGATGCTAGGTGTCCGTGACTTAAAGTCCTGTCATACAGGTCCGTTAAAATTATGCCTCCTTCATACGAAATTTGCATAATTTCATGAAATGTCCTCACTCTGCCAAAAAATGCAGGTACAGTAAGGTAGCAGAGCCTCAACCCCATACTGAATGCTTGAAAAAGGTTGAGAGGTCTCTCTTAGAAAAAAAGTCATAACTCCGGTTATGTTGGGGCTAGAGGTCTGAAATTTGGAATAATGATAGGAGAGGGTGGTCTGCCAAATTGCAGGGCTGTAGCCCAAACGGGACGTTATTAACCCTTTAGTGTCGGGTGGTCTCACGGCTGACCTGTGTGAGCTAGAAGTCTCAGATTTGGTACAGTGGAGCAGTATACAGGGAGAAATCACATACTGGACATTCAGCAGCATGGCTCTAAGTAGTGGGCAGCAAACCACTTAAAGGTACCTGCGCCCAAGGCCGTGTGACCGAGAGGTCTGGATTTTGTAGGGCATACAGTTGGGACATTGTCAAATAGACCTGTAAAGTTACATGGACGTCTTACAGAAATGTTTTTATTGGCCCTCAAAGTCAGTGACCTCGGCAATGTTAAGTCAATGGAGGGAACCCCCACTGTGTTTGTCAGGCCATAACTTTGCTTATGAACGACGTAGGGAGATGGTTCAAAGTGTTCCTGAAACTAGACAGTCTGCTCCATCCTTACATGTCTGTTAAAATTATGCCACCTTCATATCAAACAAACACGTTCTATTTGAGTGTGGCGGCACAGCTGGAATATCTTGGTGATTATCTAGCTTAAAAAACAGCTAGAATTTTAGATGGCTCATATGGATTTTAAAGAAACAGTTCACTATTGTGTCCATCAATGTCCATTGAGAAGCACTGGGAGGCACTCCAGAGAACAAATATTCTCTATTTCAGCAATGGAAAAACACTGTAGCATTCTGGGGGTTGTATGCTTTTCCCCGTCTCACTACCTTTCAGCCTTTGCAAGCAAAAACGGTAAGGAATCAACACATTATGTCATTTTTAGTGGGAAATGTGCAGTATATTTTCACAAGATTGCATAGATTCAGTCATTCATGCAGCAGAAGTAAAAACCAGGCGCTGTTTTGTACGGTCGCATCGCACATTGGCGACAGCGTTTTCATATTGCCTCCCTCAGTCACCAGTTAGTGCTCATAGTGGCGGTGTTACGCACTGCGCATTAAAATACATAGAGTAGTGAAGCGTTGTCCTAGCACGTAAAAAAGGCCTAAAGCGTGATCGCAGCACGTTTGAATAGATTTTTATGTTGTGATGGCTGCATGAAAAGTCGTGAGACCGGGTTGTTTCTCCATATAGTGTATATACTGTGGACGTGCTGCCCGACCTTAAACCTGCCATATGTATTTTTCAAAGCCATATGTATTTTTGTCACTGTATATTATTATTATTATTATTATTATTATATCCTGTACTGTATTATTATAATTTTCGTTACAACTTACAAATTTGTCGGACCCCAGCTTCTTCTCCACACCAGGCAGCCGTCTGAATGGAGCAGCACTGCTTGAGCACATTCACAGAACACTCATTCATTAACTGTGCGATACCCGCCACCAATACTGTGTATTACTGAGCTGTAATTATGGCATTGCGTGACTGTCCCAGACATTCTCTACACTCAATTGTTGTCTATTTTTTTCTATTGTCTGTTAATGTCTAAATGTCTTTTTACTGTCTAAATGTGTCAGCTACTGTTACTGTTAAAATTTCATTAAGGGATTAATAAAAGATAATCCATCCATCTATCTATGTGTGCAGTCAGCTACTGTTAACCCAAAATTTCCTTGAGGGATTAATAAAATATTATCCATCCATCCATCTATCTATTTATCAATCCATGCATGCATCCATCCATCCATCTATGCATAAGATGTCCGCTCTGCCCAGGTGCTCTCTGTTCTCCTTTAACTCCTAGCAATGCACTACAAAATATCAAACTGTCACCACGGATGAAGGCGAAAGTGATTTGGCTAACGCCTGGCAGATGGAGGAAGTACGATTACTGAGGAAAAACCTCCCAGTCGCACCGGCTGACATGTCTTACTTGGGGTGTGTGTTATAACACCGGACTTTATCTGAGTAGACAGAAAAATGGAATGACGGAATGGGGAGAGAGTCGTCTGTTCCCCAGAGCCACACAATTAGCAACGTTAAACAGTGACGCTGGAATAACATTTCCATTTAAATGACAGCCACTGAATTCTACTACTGTTTAAAAGATAGCTACTAGTTCTTTTTTATGAATCTGGAAAAAATTCCATGTTTGGGAAGCCGATTGCCTGTATCTCCACGGGTGACTAAGCATCTTCGACTCCCCTTTAGAGGCTGGTTGTTCGCAGTTGGAAAATGACGTGTGTCATTGTTCACTATTAAGCAGCAGCGATGCCTGTTTGATGGCAAACATCTAAACAAAGTGCCTATTACTCACTTTGATTAAAGGAGGAGGCTTCCTGTGGATTTATGCACTAATGTAAATGGATTTTCTTATAACATTTTTTTTTCCAAACCTGTTTCTGCACAGACATCTCATTAACAGCTACTTCTTACTGTACATTTAGGTACTTTTATGTAGGAAATTGACTCTATTGTTTATATGGTTGGGTTTTTTTTTTTAAAGAAGTTCATTTTTCTGAACAGCAAAGTAATGCTGGGTATGACATTGCCTGAGCAGTCAGGTTACGTTTTCAGGATGAAATCGCATTAAGCTAAAGCGAGCATTTCCATTTCCCCTCCAGCATTTTCCCTGCCTCCCCCTCTAGGGGGTGCCTATCTCTCAACCTGGTCTTTCCTCAGGGCCTCAGCTTCGCTGAGCAGACAGGTTTCCGTGGGATTCAGCTGCCGATGAGCAGAACTGGAACACAAGCAGCCAGGATGAGCCACCCAAAAAAGAAAGCGGACCAGCGCCGGCAGGCTGGGTTGGGGTCAATTAATTGCAGGCCGGCACCTGTGACATTGGCTTTGTGGCCGGAGTCTCTGCGATCAACTGGCAGGTAGCCCTGTGCAGGTATAAGTAGTGACAGTGGAAAAGAGGTGTCAAAAACCACAGTGAAATATTATATACTTTCAGTCTACCAATAAAGTAGCCAGTAGGAAAATGTTCTTTAGAGGGCAAAATAACCCCACCTACTGAAGGTTTCAAAGCCTCCTCACCCCCCCCCCCACCCCCACCTCCAGTGTGCTGCGAGTCTCTCATGGAAAGAGTCAGTGATTCTGTGGTGTCATATCTCTGCGAGACAATTGTTAATTTGCTGCAGGACTCACAGATACCAGGAAGTAATAAAAACAGTCTCCCTCGTAATAGTATTAAGGGTTAACCCAGTCAATGACAGATAGCACTGGGCGATGTGGCACTTTCTGTGCCTTCTCAATACCTCCTCCTTGATGACAATGAGGTGACAGCAGCTGGGTCCTTACAGGACATAAGCTACTGTGCTGCCAGGTCCCTGCATTTTATTACTCAGTATATATCATTCTATTTAAAAATCCATCCCTTTCCCTTAACCCCTTATCCAGTGCAGGCTTGCGGTGGTCCCAGAAGGCAGAGGGCACACCTTGGATGGAATTTCAGTCTGTCCTAGGGCACGGCCACAGCCACACACTCTGGGAAAGTTAGAGTCACCACATGAAGAACGCTGTAGGAGGAGATCAAAGCACACCCGAGAAACTCACATAAACATATATACAAAGTCTGGGTGGGGTTCAAACCACCAGCTGTCATGGAATGAGGCTACAACAATACCCAATGAGCAAGGTACTAAAAAGTCTGCTGTATATTTTCATGTAGCACGCATATGGATACACACACACACACACACACATTTATATTTATATCTTGGTGGGGACTCTCCATTCATTTCTATGGGCAAAACCCTGATCCCAACAATGACAATCTAAACCGATAAACAGCCGTAACCTTAACCATAACTGACCAAACAAAATACAAAACTTCTAGCATTTTTACTTTTTTGATTGCAGTCCCAGATTTTTATAACATTGAGTTTCGCTCTTGTGGGGACTGAAAAAATGGTCCCCCACAAATGTCAGAATAACAAGGTTTTATCACATTGTGGGGACCAAATCACTTATCTTATCAGAAGTTTGCACCAACACTGCTCACACTTGTACCCGGGCATTCACTGGAAGCGCAGCCTAGCTGCGCATACATCTAGCTGCGCATATGCCTAGCCACATCCTCGTGCACCTAAATTTCTAATGTGCAATTTGCCTCACATGCATGTTCCTTTGGATAAGAGTGCCTGCTAAATATGTACATTTCCAAAAAATAATAACTGCAGTCTCAGTGCATGCGATTAATGGTAAATCTGTTTGTTTTTTCCCTCCAATGACTTGTCCAATTCGACATGCCGCAATCCAAAGCCTTGGCTTGAGACATGCTGAACCGGGCAACAGTGCACCAAGTCCAGGTGATTTTCCTCTGCGAAGCTCCTACTCTCATGGTCGCCCGTCCGGCAGCGAAACGAAAAGCTGGAAACTCATAATAGCAAGACTCAAAACAATAAATGTCAGTGTCAGCGTTATGAACACAATCAAAGTCAATTAATGCTATTTTAGTTAAAACTGAGTTGGGTGGAAAAGCCTTGAGGCAAAGACAGAGAGGAAAGGAAAGCTCTCAGGAGACCAGGGGGAAGGTGGGTCGTGGGGGG
>JAODKN010000050.1:4253300-4269301 GCA_026774425.1 Petrocephalus zakoni | reverse complement strand
GAGCTGTATGTGTGCTACCATCCTGCTTTCAGCTGTGCCAGAGCTGTATGTGTGCTACCATCCTGCTTTCAGCTGATACCAGAGCTGTATGTGTGCTATCAGCCTGCTTTCAGCTGTGCCAGAGCTGTATGTGTGCTACCATCCTGCTTTCAGCTGATCCTGAGCTGTATGTGTGCTACCATCCTGCTTTCAGCTGTGCCAGAGCTGTATGTGTGCTACCATCCTGCTTTCAGCTAACCCAGAGCTGCATATATTCATATTTTATGTTGTAACATATCTATTAGACTAGCAATACATTAAGAGATTTAATAATAATAATAATTAATAATTCATTAATAATCCCGATAAAGATACAGTTTTTTGTATGTTTTTTGTACACACAAACATAAACACTGGTGAGAGTGATTGGGGTTAAGGGCCTTTGCACGAGGGCCTGACAGTGGGGTCTCTCTGCCAGCCAAGGGCTTTGAACTGGCAACCTTCAGGGCAGAGGAAGTCCTAAAACACAAAACCATTCACATCTATATTTTTAAACACGTTTAAGCCTTGTCACCTTTGTAGCTCTGATGACTTATTTGTTTCCTGAATCGTACGACTCAAGTCACCTGTTAACTTAAAAATACTCCATTCAACCTTTTGCACATTCCTTGGGGACTTGCCCTGATTTTTCAATCGCATTATTCTCTTTCAATTTTGTCTAACAAATCATGCAGTAGAATATATCCAAATTAAATTTATTATAGTATAATTTCATATTATAAAACTGTTACACTCTGTTTGTTCTAATAACACACATACTCTTTTATCTTCACAAAGCCTAAACAAACTAGAATAAAGTATTTTCTAACTTCTCGTCACCGTTCATCCATCGTACAGCTTGTTCTGGTGAGGGGTCCAGTTTAGAGTAATTAGGGTAATTACTTCATTGTTCATGGGCTTAAGGATGACTCTGTAATCACTGATAAACTGAAATAATGAAACACTTGTGGTATTAATCAGTGTTAACCCAGCTATGTCTTTACATACTATAAATTTCTCTCTGAAAAATTGGATTAAACTGGCAAGGCCATTCCACTAAATACTGCAAGACGGCTTTAATGATGATATAGAAGTTAAAATTCCCCCAGAAAGACTGGTCGACTTGGAGTAGGTATTTCTTATTAAAAATAGTGTCAAGAATGCATGTTTGTTAGAGCAACAAACTATCCAACTTCCTTTGTTATACATGGATTTGCTTTCCAGCTGCGTCTATGTCCTGAAGAGGCGTGAATTTCCCTTTGCTTGCCCACTCCAGGTGATGCAGAGTAAATGGGTGACTCACTGCCTCTGTCTGCTGCAATTTCTACTCGAGCCACGTGGCTCCTTCAGGACCTCAGCCTGCAACGAGGTCAATGGGAGTCCTATTTGGCCGAGTGCCACGCACGCCACACACACATTACGAAATATCATGGTTTCTCACGCCCGCAATTCGATGGCCACAGAAAGTAATACTGCCCAAGCAGATCCACTGATTCCCCATCAAAACTTGGGAGATTTATTGAGGTTTTTTTATTTAATCCTTCATTGCAGCATGTCAACAGAAGAGAGAGTTGATTCTCAAAATGTGTAGGGGACTTGAAACATTTCTGATGGTGAATACATTTGATTGGATTAGGATATGGGTCTATGTTTAAAAATGCTCTGCTCAGTTCATCCAGTTTAGCTGTTTTTTTTCTTTTCAAATTAAAGATGAGAGTCTGAATCAGTCTGAGTGCATTGTTTCAAATCCAAAGTGATGGTGTACAGAGCCAAAATAATAAGAAATGTGTCACTGTCCAAATACTTCTGCAATGGATATTCAGCATTGAATCATTAACACCTTTAATATGAAAGCCTCCCACTATAATGTGACAGAAAAATGCATGAAAACTTCCGTAAAGGTTTTTAAAATTTGGTTTTAATGAACAACGTGGAAGCTAATAGTGTCAATGCCATTAGCCTTTAGCTGGGTCTCTTCTCTTATTGAGATCAAAACCTGTGAGACTTTCTCCCTGGCCCATCAGTGGGCTGCAGGAAAGTGATCCAGATGGAGAAACCTTTGGTTTTAGGGATCAGTGACTCCCAATATTAAATATAAACTGGTACTTTTCCTGAAATTAGCTGGACTGGTAGCTCAGGGACACAGTAAGGAGCACTCCAGAGTTTGGGGTTCAAATCCTACCTCTTTGTGTGCTTGTGTGGGTTTGCATAGATCACATTTGAGGACCAAAATGTCCCCAGCGTGTGGTCAAAACAGAAATTTGGATAACCTAAATTTTATAAAAATCTGTGAATGCAATAAAAAAGTAAAAATCCCAAAAGTCTTGTATTTGGGTTGGTTACTTATGGTTAAGGTTAGGGCTGGGTAGGGGTTAAGGGTGTCATGTTTGGGATTAGGGTTTTTCCCATAGAAATGAATGGAAGGTCCCCATTTAGACAGGTATGCGAGTCTGTGTATGTCTGTGTGTCTGTGCTATGCCTGTTACCTCTGCATATTCTGGTTTCCTCCTGTAGTCCAAAGAAATGCTGATAGGTGAACTGGCACCAATGAGCTGCCCGCAGTGTGTGCCTATGTGTGTGGGCTTCCACAGGCTGGCCTCCTGCCCAAGGTTTTCCGAGAGCCCTAAACCCCATCGCCATGCTGTATAATAACCAGCTCAATGGATGAGTGAATGGAGGGATTGATGGATGGACTATTATTAAATATATAATAATAATTATAATAATAATACATTTTATTTATATAGCACTTTTACATTAACTCAAAGACGCTTAAATATGTATGTCACTAAGCAAATCAAATGAGGTCCTGTCCAAATTAAGTGAAATCCGCACACAGGAAAAAAAAAAAAAAACACGACTGCTAGTTTCCAACGACAGTTGATAAGAGAAATTATTCTTCCATATATCTGCTAAACACGATGTTGTACAAACCTGTAAACGCTCACGAACGGAAACTGCGGGCACACATGGCATCGCTAATGGGATGAAGGCATCACGCGTAACACTCATGTACTGAAATGGCTCCTGAGAGCCAAAACTGGGCAGTGATGTAACCCTTTATAGTGAGGCCATTTGCCTTGTATTGTTATACAGGAAATGGAGGAAATGCATAGAGAAACCATATATAATTACACATCCTCTGTGTACTGACAGCATGGAAATGGGGTCAGACCTCACAGAATGTGGCATCGCTTGTTTATACTCTGTGTTATAACCTATGCACAGAGGTAGAAATTTCTGGTCCAGAAATCCAGACTAAGATTTAGTTTCAACCAATCAGTTGAGTATTCACAGAGTGAATTCACCGAGTGCTCAACTGGTTGGTTGAAACAAAATCTTGGTCTGGAGTAGTACTTTCTGGACCTGAACCACCTCTGTTGATATATGTATAATAAGCTTTGAAAAGTATTGCATAGTGTAATTTAATTAAGTATAAATTAAGCATAAATGCAAATTATATTATCAAACAAAAACACAATGAGACAGAGTATCAATTAAGTAATTGAAAAGCCTTTCACTCCACCGCTGCGAGTAAATTTTGTGTCCCAGAACAGCAATAGTCCCCAATTATCATTCCCTGCGGGCCAAATTATGTAAAGCTAGTCAGGCTGAGGGTCAAAAAAGCCACCACCCCCCCCACCCAAAATATGTATGCCTGTACAGCAGATTCAAAAAAAGAGTATTTCTTCTTAATAGCAAAATTCCTCTTAATTCCTCTTAGAATTCCTTTTAATAGCAAAAGATTGTACAATTTTGCAAAATACAAGTGGCCAGGGGCAGAGCCAGAGGGGAGGGTGAAATCTGATTGGGCACCCCAGGTGCCACCCCAGATAATTGACCTTATGAAAATATTTCAACATTTACAGACTATGCTTACAATTGACTTCTTGTTAGTCTGTACACCCCTGAAACAGCCTTGGCCGCCCTCTGGCCACCCCAATTATAAAGTATAGCATAGCACAGACACACAGACACACATACATAGTCTGAGGGTAAGTGCATCTTTTTCTGAATTAAAACTTGGTATGACTTTAGAGTGACATTAAATAATTCAGGGTACTGGAATACTACAATTGATAGTTTCTCCTCCATGTTGCTAAGTTTCCAAGTCGCTGATCCTGCCCGTCACAAACCAAATATTATATCTGGTTGGATGCCGCTTTGCTAGAGGTCAGAGAACCAGGTTAAAGTTCAATCGATTGGAGCTTTGAGTGGCACAGCAAGGCGGCCAATACCAGGCAGCAACTGGTGCCTGAGGCAGCACTGTGCCGGCAGTGATTTCTGCCGCTTTCCCCATTGACATAAAACGGCGCAAAAATTTTGCTGCTTGCCATGTGGATGGTGCCTTATTAGGGGCCAGATATATGGCTCGCTCGGGCCGGATCTGGCCCACGGGCCGCCATTTGGGGACCAGTGCAGTAAAGTAACGTATGATGAGGTCATGGGTGGTCTTATCTTGAAAATAACAAATAACGGACTGATTAGTGGATTAATGGTAGGAGGTGGCCTCGTACCACCAGTGTTCAATGTTTGACTCATGGCCCCGGTCTGTGTGAATGACATTTTGGCTGAATGGGTTTTCTGAAGGAGGGGAATCCCGTCTAGGGTGAGCACCATACTTCCTGACATCAGAGTTCACTGTGTCCTTGTTATAAATAAAGCTTCTATGGAAAGTAGATAGATTAATGTCAGGAAGGCGCCTAGATTAGATAGGCATTCCAGTGAAGTGAAAAATTGTAAGAGAGTGAAGGAAAGGCGATACTCTGTAAAGTGACTTTATCCATTTATATTTTTATATATTTATTATATTGTAAGCACTTATTCTGTCAGCATCACATGAGGTCTGGAGCCTATCCAAGCAGAGGGCACAAGACTAGGGACGGGGTCGGGGAACACCCCAGACAGGAGGCCAGGCCATCACAGGGCACAGGGTCGGGGAACACCCCGGAGAGGAGGCCAAGCCATCACAGGGCACGGGGTCAGGGAACACCCCGGAGAGGAGGCCAAGCCATCATAGGGCACGGGGTCAGGGAACACCCCAGACAAGATGTAGTCTAGCAGAGGGGATGGGGGCGGAAAACACACAGGAGAGGATGCTAAGGCCATCACAGGGCACGGAGTCGGGGAACACCCCGGACAGGAGGCCAGGCCGTCACAGGGGATGGGGTTTGGGGAACATCCCCTTATGCATGTTTGTTATGTTGTTAGCAATGGTGTTTTTCACCAAACTACACAAACACTCAGTACAAAGGACAAGTTGTCTGTGCTGGTGGACAGTTCCACTTATTGACGGTTTTACAGGCATCTTCAGGTTTGAAGTGACACATTAATTACAGAGATTAACTGCACTGACAGCATGATTGAACGCCATAAATAAGAACTGTGTATCACATGATTTATGACATCTATTGTTTAGAAATGTTTTTTTCTCCCCCGATTTTCCTCAGTACAATGTGTACGGTTGAGCTGTGTGACATATTTTTCAAAAAGGCTGATTTACAGGACATACAGAGGGCAGCTCTGGGTTTCCAAAGCTTAGAGTGAATTGCCTAAACACACACTCTCTTGCTGCTACTCCGAACTGAAAAACAGAGTGATAAACTTTCATTTTTTTTGCTGTCATAAACAACAAATAGCTACATCAAGGGATCCAAAACCAAGATATATTTCTAGGTTGAACCAATTGTGAGAATCTCCGAATACACTAAGAGGCTCATAAGACCTTCATATTCAGAGCCCGAAGCATTCATGGGCATTATTAAAAATTCATAAAGAATGCAGAAGCTGTAAAGATATTACGAAGGTTAATGAAGGTATTATAAAGGTCTGACGCCGAGCCCATCCTAAACAGAACGGCGTCAATGCAATGAACAGAAAATAGAGGCTAAATGTATCGCTCAAACAGTGGTAATTTACCCCAGAGACTGACACAGATGCCCTGAAATAAAAGTTTGACAGGCTGAGTTCCTTTATTCATCTTTAAGAAATGTCAAGGGACAGGACTTTATTTTTATATGTCAAGCAACGCGCTATTATAACATAGCTTCCACCAATAATAGCAGCATTCAAGCTGGTAGGGGAATGATCCAATTCAGTTGGGGGGGGGGGGTGTAAAAAATACCAAATATAAGAAATGTGTATTTTTTCCCCTCTCCCACCTACTTGGGAAAAAGGTCTTAAAAACACATCCAGACTTAGTCGTCGTCGTGCTCCGGTTGCCATGGGATATGTCAGGGTCCTTTCATGTCTTTGAGAAGAACACTACTGAGCAAAATTACACCCCCTCGTAATTAACAGTCACCGGAGGTGGCTGTGTAAAATGGGGGAGGTGTGTAGCAGATGAAGATTAAATGACAGAGCGTGTGGCAAAGTCAAGCCACTTTATAACATGGTTAGCATTGTTCATGCTGTTCTAAAAAAAAGAATGCTTAACTCAGCAAAACATCAAAACATCTTTAATACACATGACAGGGGATCGGATGGAGAGTCCATTTCCCCAATTATTACGTGACCAGATTTAACCTGATAAAACCTGTAACAATTTTTTGGTTCCCACAAGGAGGGAGCTCAACTTTATAAAAATCTTTGAGTACAATCACTGGGATGCAGGAAAGTGATCCAGATGGAGAAACTGTACCTTTTGTTTTTGGGGCCAGGAACTCCTAATATTATAATTAAACGGGTACTTTTTCTGAATCAGGGTAGACTGGTAGCTCAGGGACTCAGTAAGGAAGCTCTCCAGGGTTTGGGGTTCGAGTCCTACCTATTTATGCGTGTGGGTATGGGCATTATATGTTACATTATGGGGATTTCAGTTTTGTGGGGGCATTTTTTCAAGTTCAAGTTCAAGTTCAAGTAGGCTTTATTGTCACTTCAACCATATACAGTTAGTACACAGTGAAACGAAACAACGTTCCTCCAGGACCAAGGTGCTACATGCAACATAAATTTACAACATAAATTAACAGAGAAAAAACTAAAGTAGCTAACTAAGAGGCCTAGTTAGCTGGATAGCGGAGACAAGATAAATTAACAAAAAGCTAACTAGCTAAGCCAGAGACATCCTCACAAGGGGAACTCAGTGTTATATAAATCTATGACTGCAGTCAAAACACCAGAAATGAACAAAATCTTGTATTTCCTTTGGTTACTTAAGGTCAGGGTTGGGCTGGGTTAAGGTTGAGGGTAATGCCATATAAATGAATGGAGAGTCCCCACAAAGATATGGAAACGTGGGTGAGGGAGTGTGTTACTGTATGTGTGTGCTTAGAAAAGACAAATCAGATTACAGTGTGAGAGTGTTTAGCTGGGCAGAACCAGCCCACCACTCTGGCCTTACAGAAATGACACAAACTCAAATGTTTATGCAGGGAGGGAGGTCGGTGAAGATTATAATCCAGTAAAGTGATGTGAAACCTACGGAGAAACACTGGATATCAGAAAACTGTATTTCATTTCACTCCATATCTCTGTGGGTTTTGATCCGTTTGCGTTGATCCTGGACCCATCCCTGGAAGCGCAGGGTATAAGGCAGCGAACTGCAGGGACATCCCCAGAAATTTAGTTGACATATGTTGACATGCAAGGGCTGTACGGTGGTGCAGTGGTTAGCATTGTTGCCTCACATCTCTGGGACCATGGTTTGGGTATCCGCCAGGGCTCCATCTGTGTGGAGTTTGCATGTTCTCCAGTGTTGATGTGGGGTTTCTTCTGGGTAATCTGACCTCCCCCCACAGTCCCAAAACATGCTCTGGTCAATTAGAGTTACCAAGCTGCCTGTATGTGTGATTAAATTAATGGTGTGTGCATTTGCCCTGTGATGAGCTGGTGCCCCATCCTGGGTCGTTCCATTACTTGTGCCCACAGCTGCTGGGATTGACACCTGACCCCCCCCATGACCCTCAGTTTCAGAAAACAGGTGGATGGGTGGTGTTGACATACTAGCAATAATTCAGCCAAAGAGTGTTCTTTTTGTCATTTTAGGACACCCACAAGAACACAGGGCCTCAAATTCCACGTACATTAAGGCCCAGGGCAGAACCATAATCCAGAGGCTTGATGCAGAACTTAAAAAATGAAAATTTGAAATCAAATGAAAAAGAATACAGATAACATGATTTTTATCAATGAGATATCTTGTAGGAAAAAAACTACACTATATACATTTTCTTCATTTGATATAAAGATGTGCAAGGTGCTATAGAATATGCTGATATACATTATGATGCCTTAACCAGAACTTGTATTCCAGTTAAACCTGGTTGTAGGCAGGTAGGTAGGTACAGTACGTAGATTAGATAGATAGATAGATAGATAGATAAATAATAATAAAAAGACATTTAGACATAAATAGACAATAACAAAAACAACAATAAACAATAAAAGCGCAAGGAATGTCAGAGAAAGTATTCATATACAATTGTTTAATAAAACAACATAATTATAGATGTAGAGGTTACATTTTAAAAGCTCCTAAATATACATCAGACAATTAAAGTGGAGTCCCCCTCCTTACCCCTCCCAGAATTATGTTTAATTCATCATTATTAAGATGCTCGCTCTATACATAACTGGGCCATTAGACCTGAAATCTAGAATGCTATCGGAAAGCCAGAGAGCAGAAGGCATAAATTGCTGCATTCCTGCCAGCTCATTTCTCCACGATAGTCCAAACAGAGCTGGAGACTCCAGGCTCAGGCCAAAGTGACACGCAGGAAAGCGGGTGGACACACAAACACTGGCGCGCACACACATTCTGGCCGCTTCTCACGCCCAGCTGCCTTTTCCCGCTTGCTCACATGTGCCCTCCCGAAAGGCTCAGCTAGCATATATTCAGAAGGTTGTTAACATGCACGCCACCTTTCCTGCATCGTTTTTTGTGAAAAAAAACAGAACCTTCCAGAAAGATCTTGAGTGCAGTTCGGGTGGAATTTCAGACATTTTTCTGAGTGGTTGTGAGCTGGCTTCCGTGAGTAGCATGAGATTAGTGTAATCAGATAATAGCAAATGGGCAGTGCGGTGGCTCAGTGGGTCACAGCGCTGTGGCCTGACACATCCAGGACAGTGCATCTGATTCAAGGCCTGACTCTGTGTGTGGCCATGTATATATTACATTGTGGTGACCAAAATGTGATTAAAACTCAGGTGTTTTTTTAACCTTGTGTTTTGAGAAACTCAATTTTATACAAATCTATGAATCCTATCAGAAAACTTAAAATGCCAAAAGTTTTGTACAGGTAGTCCCTGACTTAGGATGGAAATGGCTTCCAATTGTCCCATCATAACTTGAAAATATCGTGTGCACAAGGTGTACATCCCGGCAACGTCCCAACATATCGCACCACATATGCTGCTATGTTTGCCTGCCACGTGCAACTTAAAATATTTTTACAATTTTGTCGTGTCGCTATCGTCAAGATCAAAAAATCTTTAATCAAACCATTTTAACTCAGGGACCTTCTGTATTTTGCTTAGCACTGGTTACGGGGGACCCAATGGGTCATGTGACTTGGCATTGCTACATTATCCTGCAGTGTATTGGCCCCTCATCCTCTTTATTCCCAAGGTTAAGTTCCAGGCTCTGACATGCCAGCCGGTCCCAAAGTTTGTTTTTTTTTTGGTGGCCAAGAAAGCCAAACTTGGATGCATTACGGGAATTTATTGGTACTGGCTGATTCAAACAGGATACTAAGCCAAGTGAAGATCAGCCATCCTTCACTATAACCAGAAATTAACAAACCAGAAAACAATTTTTCTAATCACACCCCAAAACAAAACTAATCAGCTGAGTGATCAACAGGTAGAGTGTAGAGAGAGTGTCCTGTGACAATTTCCCTGCCACCCCCCCCACCAACCACAAACTACCACAGCAAAGTGCGGAATATTAAACTTGGTGTTCAGCTGTCAGGACACAGAGCAGTACCACTTATCATCTCAAAAAGGAATGACAGCATGTCAGACGGTTTAAATTATGCACTGATCACACCAGATATTCAGCAATTTTTACCGAGAAAATACTCTCAGGTGTAATATTGGGCATTTGTAATAAAGGAAATATATTTTCAGGTTAAAAATCTATTAGCAAAAGCAATAACCATAAACACAATTCCAACATCACATTCAAGATAGACTTAAGTAAAGCATTATAAACCAACTGAATGTGTCAGGATTGTATAAAATGTGCTTGAGAACATTTAATATCTTGCCAAATGGTTTATTGTGCTTGAGTGGTAAAGTGTAGGAATTACGCACTTTATTTAAACTGTAGCCTTTGGGTAATATTTTTAAATCCAACACCCTCTGCTTGGAGTATGTGACATATAGTAGATTAGCTTATCAGTGAACAAAACAGTCATTTTCCCTAACATAAAATGGCTTAGTATGTGCTTTGTGTTCCATTTGTGTTTTAATAGCTACTTGTAAAATTGTTGGCAGCTTTACGCAGCAAGATATTAAATAATAAAAATCAATGTAAATCTATTCGTGCCCAGGATTTGGAAAATAAAGGCAAGATTAAAGATTAAAGACAGTCAAAGCGGATATACAACGAGTTATTAGGTCGCTAATCGACATTATTATATCGTCCCATTCACTAAACAGTATCTTCTATTCCACTACTTGCTGGTGTCAGATACTAGAAGCTATTTTTAGTGTCCAGAAAATGTATTAGAACATTTGTCAAGCATTCGTCTGATAGGCCAGTTGTGTCTTTAATCATTGAAGGAGGTCTCATGCGATCCTAATAACCCTTTGGGAAGTTTCTTACCTATTCCATTAACGACTACAGCTTAAAGTAAAGGAAATGTAGTTACTCTTACATTTAATTATATGCATTTTGCATTTGTCAAGCAAAGGTTATGACTACATATGTGTCACGCCGGCGGCAGGAGGAAAGACCCATGGTTGCAGCTGTAGGGTTTAGCCCTTCCAAAGGGCATTTATTCCAAGGAAACAAGGTACAAACAGGGTACAAACGGGAGCAAGCGTGATAGCGAGCGTACAGGAGCATCGACAAAGACCGACAGGGGAGACAGGACTAAATACATCAAAACACTAACAGTAGACAGGAAACAGCTGGGAATGGGAGGATTCTCACGAGGGCAATGAGGGGGTGTGGCACACAGGAGGAGCAGTCGGGCAGGGCATGACATAACCCCCCCCAAAAGGCGCACACACCGGGCGCGCCCAAGAGGAGGGCGAGGACGGGACCGGGGACATGGGACCTGGGAAACAGAAGCAAAACACGTCAACGAGACCCAGGGAACAAAACCGCGATGTAAAATAGGCAAACAGGGAGCAGGACAGACAACAACTGGCACACGACAGGCAGGGCAAGCAGACACAGGGGCAGCAAAACAGGGGACACAGGAGGCACAAAGGGACCAGGAGGCACAAAGTGACCAGGAGGGAACCGGGGAGAGACAGGCAGACGAAACGCAGACACCGGGGGAACAAAAGCAGGAGGGACACAACCCGGGGCTGGGGGAGAACGTGGAGCACGTGGGAGACCACCCCGGCGAGGGTGTTCATTTAAATTATTTCATTTTTTAATGCCTTTTCATACATAAATAGAAAACATCAAGCAGTAATTAGTACTGTCTTTTTCAAGCTATTTGGAAATACAGGTGAATATCTCTGCATTCAAGTCTTAAAAGCAGTGCTGCTACACAGAGTTTGAATAGGAGCTATTTGTCTCCGAGCAGAGCTAAATGAAGCATTCACAAGCATCGACAGAGCATGCTATCACTCCTTTACCACGATTACCATCGCTGGAGTTACTGATGATGTCATCATCCCGACTAATTAACGTCAGCCCAGCCCTTGCATTATGACTGGGGCAGGGGGGCTCAGAAAACACGTAGCTTTGATCTTGATCATATCGCTCTGAGATTCACAGTATGTACTTATCTGGTAGTTGCTAAAATAAAATGAGGCACAGCTGGATTAAGATCAGTCAGAGCCAGAAGGTTTTCAAGGCAAATTAAACCCTGTGCATATTTCTCATGAGCACAAGCTTGGATAGCTAGGTAGTATCTGTTCAGACTTCTGTGTCTGCAAGAATACGTGCAAAATTATTTAGTGACAACTTAAGGCTGAGGTTATGCCAACATTACTGTCACGCCATTTTGACGTCCGAAAGCAGGCATCAAGGGTCAACAGGATATGCTAAAATAGCAGCACTTATTTTTGACATTTCACATCTGCAAATGCCTACTAAGCCCACTAAGTGTACCGTTACTTTTTTTTGCTCTAGTTTGTGCAAAGTAATACCCTCAGCATTACAGTTATTGGAGTTTGCTGTTTACTGAAGTGTTCTACTACCTTGAACAGCTTCTGCTAAATGCAGGTAATGTGTGGCTCTGTGGGTGAGGACTTTGTGCCCGTGACCAGAAGGTTGCCAGATTGAATCCTTTACCATTGGGCCCTTGATTAAGGCCTTAAGTCCCTATTGCTCCAGAGACTGGCCCGACTTTCTGAACTATATGTCAATTTGGCTAAAATTAATAATATGCATAATAGCAGGTGACTTATCGGGACTGGGTCTAACAACCATTGTTCCTATGCCAGGCTACCTACAGTACCAATCAAAATTCTGGACACACCCATCCATTGAAAGGTTTATTTATACTATTCTCTACATTTTAGAATAATTAAAAAGACATCAACACTATGAAATACCATATATGGAACTGACACTGGCCAGAAAAGTAATAAACAAAAAGTAAATTAATTTTTTGGGGGGTAGCTCTGTGGGTTGGCACTCAGAAGGTTGTCTGTTCGAATCCCTGTGTCGGCAGTGTGATGCCACCATTGGGCCCTTGAGCAAGGCCCTTAACCCCCATTGCTCCAGGGACTGGCCTTCTGGGGTGCTTTTCCAGTTTTGTGGAAGGACATGGCTTGGTGTGTCCTAACCTTTGACTGGCACTGCACATTTTACCTGTAGTGCCCAGAGCCGTTTCGAGGGGCAGGTGCGTGACCATCTATGATCAAAAAGGGGCACCCAGAACCTCAGGCACCCCCAGCCCCCCACTTGGCATGTACCTGTTACCCACTGAATCACCCACCTGCCCAGACACACCGGACAGGAAGCCAGTCCAATCAAGTGACAGACACTCACACTCAGTTGCACACCATGGGACATTTAGAGACACTCATTCACATAAACTGCTCCCTATGTAAGGAATGCAGAACACCCAAACAAACCCACATGAGGGAACAAGCACACTCCAAACACAAGAACACACAATGGCAATTAAACCCCGAGCCCCTGATGTGTGAAGCCAAGATGCTTTCTGATGAGCCTCTTCACTGTGCCTGACTGGCATTAAATTAAGATATGTTTAAGATGAGTAAAATCATGTAGCACTTAATTATGGTTCAACAGATGCCCGGAACAGACAGAAAACGTGGCAGCGCCTGCAGGAAGACAAAAACAGCCCGAGATGGCAACATAAATACAAAAACGCGACACCAAAATGCTACGTACGCTCGGGAATGCACTTGAGTGTTTCCTGTGGTGTCTGATTTTGTGAACAGACAAAAAACCCAACACAGATCTGTCTAAATGCTACGTTTTTTAATTTTTTTCTCGAAAGCTCAACAGAGGCTGTAATTTGACTTGCTCTTTTGTAATTGCAGCTCCTTGTCATTTTCGGTTTCTTTCTTTATTTTTTTGTCCATTATTCTGAGGCTTAGCTCTGGCCTGTTCTCCCAGGGAGAACGGCGGAGTTTGAGCCATCCTCAGGCTTTCCATGGAAACAGAGATTCAGTGAGCCAGCTGTTACAGATAAAACTCTGTATGTGCTGTTATCTGCTTTGGACCTTTACTCCTCATCTTCACACTGTACCAGTTTTTGGATGTCTGGTGAGGATCCCCATCCAGGATGTCCCACTGCCCTGTGCCCTATGCTGCATGGGACAGGCTCCATGTCCCCCATAACCCTAACTAGGACAAGCAGTTAGTAGATGAATGGGTGGATGGATGAAGGATTGGTGGATGGATGGATGATGGATGATGGAGGATTGGTGGAGGATGGCTGAAAGATTGGTAGACAGATGGATGGATGGGTGGATTGCTTCCCAAAATTTAAAGGATGCTTCATAATGCTTCCTGTTCTCACACAGAAAACTAGCATGTTTAGAGCATCAATTTTTTTTTGCACAGTAAATGAGGGGACCTGTACATATGCATTCAGAGAGGGAAGGATTCTGGCAAGGTGGGGTCCCATCCATGGAACAGAGGAAGCCCTGCGGTTTGACTACCTGTCATGCAGCTGCAGTCTCTCCACATTTGGCAGGGATGTTGTCACTCAAAGTACCACCAAAAGGATTCTTCCAGCTGCTCCAAAGTCATCCCAACACGGACCTGTCACCTGATTCCCCACACCATAGGGATACACTCTCACAGGCTTTGTTCTTTTTATTAATTGTAAATAGGAGCCGTGCATGGCACAATAATTTGACACAGACATGTGTGAGAGTTAAGGAGCCACAGAAGAGACTTTTGTGAAAATTCAAAAATAGAAATGTTTATTTTGATTCTGTCAAACGTTCTTCAAGCTTTAATTATTGGCAAGTACAGTATTCATCTAAACCAGAATAGTCGAAAACATCTCTCTATCACACAATGGATGATTCTACTGGCAAAATGCACACGAAATTATAGGGAAAATAGTCACAAAATTACTATAATGGACGATTTCTTGAAACCGCCTTAGCACTCCTGAATCTTTAAGCTTAAGATTATACTAACACTGCATTTTACGATGCGCACAAATACCCATCAGCCCCTATTCTCGCACTCACTGCAATTTCAATACAGGATTGTATTGAAATTACATTGTGTCATCTGATGTAATCATTTATATACTCCTCTTCATATTTTTACTGTATTTATCCCTTGTAGCATAAATCAGTATATGCTTTCACATGAGCCAGAGCAGAATCTCACATTTATTACAAATAAATATGACTTATAAAATAATAAATAAGCTGAATTATTGTGTACAAATGATGGAGGAATGTACTATAACCCTATACAAAATATGTTATAGACAATATATTTTCACCAGGTTAAATATATTAATCCAGCTACACAAAAAATACATGTACTAGTATATTGATCAAAATATACTGACCAAACACCAATATATTTACAATATACACAGTAAAAAATCGAGTGTCACTTTAACTTCCAGAGAGTTGAATTCAACTCTGTTTCAGATAACATTTGGTCCCACTCGAAATTAGTGTAAAAGTTACTCTATGGCCAGTGGTCAACTTTTCAGAGTTAATTACTAATACTTAATATTTATTTTTTTCTCAACTGTGTTATTCTTCTGTCATATTGATGCTATTTTACTATGATACTATAATACTGAGTTGCTGTGATCTAATCTATCAAATGGAAATAAAGACAAAGATATAAAGATACAATGACAGCATTTTGTAAATCTCGTTTTAATGTCAATGAATTAATGAATTCAAATGCATTCACATTTAACAGTATAAACAATTTTCCATACTTGCCTTGACTACAATGTCAATGTTATTAAAACATTTTTAGAAAACAATACAATAATGTTCACAAAAGTATGCAATATGGGACAACAAAGAGCGCGCTTTCATTCACTCCATATGACATTTGTATGTCAAAAGGCCTGGGATAATGCAAGTTGTCAACATGAAACTACTTCATTTCACTTGTAATGGTCACTTCATAAGCATGGAAATGTTCATGAAAACTGTACATAAAGGTGAAGCGAGCAGCAGCAGTTTTTCATGTACTATCACAACTGACTCAATCTGGTAAAAGAGAAGCATTTCAGATTCAACTGTGCCACAAACCAGATGAGGGCGGTAAATAAATCCATTGTGTTTAGCCCAATTCACCTTCATAACTTTAACACTACTGGGCACTTGCATTGCCATGGTAATTTCAGAACCTCCTTTTACCATTTTTAAAGACACCATTTTCCCTG
>JAODKN010000050.1:4129822-4143659 GCA_026774425.1 Petrocephalus zakoni | reverse complement strand
CTTCGATTAGAAATTGGAGTTATAATAATACTTGAGTAATTTTATGAGACTGATTACTTTATAAGGGATTATACCCATGGCACCGACAATAATAAATGCCACACCCTGTTGAACAAGCTGGAGCTCCATCCATTATAAAAATAAAGGTCCCTGGTGAAGAAGCTGGAGCTCTGTACATAACAGTACTAAGTTGCAGTGCCTGGTGATGAAGCTGGAGCTCTGTACATTACAATGCTAAATGTCAGTGCCTGGTGATGAAGCTGGAGCACTGTACATTACAATACTAAATATCAGTGTCCGGTGATAAAGCTGAAGCTCTGTACATTATAATAATAAATGTCACACCCTGTGATGAAGCTGGAGCTCTGTACATTATAATAATAAATGTCACACCCTGTGACGAAGCTGGAGCTCTGTACATTATAATAATAAATGTAACTTATGATAACCAAGCTGGAGCTCTGCACATAATAATAATAAATGTCACCCCCTGGTGATGAAGCTGGAGCTTTACTCATGGTGATCCTAAATGCCAGCTTCTGGAAGCTCTGTACATCCATCCATCTTTGATGCTAGCCCATTCTAAACCCATGTGAATCAATACAGAGGTGGTTCAGCTGTCATTCTTCTGGGAAGGCCTTTCACAAGATTTTGGAGTGTATCTGGGGAATTTTTGTCAATTCATCCAGAAAAGCATTTGTGAGATCAGGCACTGATGTTGGTGTGAAGGTCTGGCTTCCAGTCTCCATTCTAATTCATCCCGATGGTCAGGGTTTTGTGTTGTGGTAGTCAAAATTAACCTACAGTAATCATCTATGACTCCTCTATAATTCTATAGCTCTCACACACTTAAATCAAACTCTGGACCTCACATGTGATGAGTAAAGTTTTCGTATTTTATTCAGCAATCCAGAATAGCATTCCAGCGACACTCGGGTACAATGCACACCACACCCCGAAATCAGCAGGTTAACACGTTCACTATAACGCGAATTCCCCTATATGGACTTCTAAGTCTTGATTGGTTACCAAACATCTGCAAACCAGGCTTCGAACATACAACAAACATAATTCACCATTTCTATTGGTCCATTTCAAGGATGTTCCGATCCCTGTTAGACCTAAGCCACCTATGGGTCCTACACATAAGCCTGTCCATCCAGCCTAGGAAGGAGGGCAAAAACCCTAAGCGTTTGGGAAATTCCACTCCCAGTCCACCAAAAGGTGCGGTTGGCATGGCTCACAGCACTATCAGTAAGGGAAACCAAAAACCTACATTCCCTAAATAAAGACTTCAGCCTAAGCATATACAACCCTTACGGGTATATAACTTGCTTATATGTTCAAACACTACCATATAACAAACTGCGTACAGCATAGTATAGCAACTACATCCCAGACCTTCCCACAGGCCCCCTTTCTCTCCCCCGGCCATGTTCCCTTCAGCCCAGTTCTCCAAGGTCTGTGGCCTGCAGAGCTGGTTCTGTGCAGACAGCCGCGAGGCAAGGCCACACAGCTCCGTCCCCAAAACAACAGAACATTGGACATAACAATGCCTCCCAACCCTGGCCTACCACTACGTTAAATTTTCCTTCCACAGTGTAACCCAGTCAAGTACTTCCACACCAAAATCACCCAACCATGTCTTTATAGACCTTTCTTTGTGCACTGGAGTACAGTCATGCTGGTATAGAAAAGGACCTTCCCCAAATTGTTCTCAAAAAGTTGGAAGCATAGAATTGTCCATAATGTCTTGGTATGCTGAAGCATTAAGAGTTCCCTTCACTGGAACTAAGGGGCCTAACCCAACCCCTGAGAAACAACCCCATACTATTATCCCTCCTCCACCAAAATGTACAGTTGGCAAAATTCAGTCAGCCAAACCCAGACTCATCCATCAGACTGCAAAACATAAATGAGTGACTCATCACTCCACAAAATACGTTTCCACTGCCTCAGAGTCCGCTGGCAGCATGCTTTATACCACTTCATCCGGCACTTGGCATTGTGCTTGGTGATGTGAGGCTTGCATGCAGCTGTTCAGCCATTGAAGCCCATTCCCTGAAGCTGCCGGCACACAGTATTTGCGCTGGAGCCAACGCCAGAGGAAGCTTGGAACTCTGCAGTTCCTTAGTCAACAGAGAGTTTGTGACTTTTACGCACGTGGCTCAGCACTTGGTGAGCCCGCTGGTTTCTTTACATGGTCTACCAATTTGTGGCTGAGTTCCTGTAATTTCTTAATGCTTCCACTTTGCAATAACACCACTCACAGTTGACTGCAGAATATTTGAATAATTGAAGTAGCAGGGAATAAATTTCAAAGGTGGCATTATATAACAGCAACATGCTTGAATTTGATGAGCTCTTCAGAATGATCCATTCTTTCACAAATGTTTGTAAACCTGACTGCATGGCTAGGTGCTTGATTTTATACACCCGTGGCAATGGGTCTGAATGGATCACCTCGGTAATTTAGAGATCCCAATCAGCCTCATGTCACCATGACATGGCTATGGGTGAGCAGGGGTGGTCGGCAGTCACCCAAACTGATTACCTGCCACGCCCCAGTTGCCAACAGTAGACAAATGGCAATCAAGGGACCTCACAGGACCCCAGTCACAACATATTCACTGCAGGATGGTGTCCTGGTAACTCCAACGCTCTGGACTGAAGCTGGAAACCAAAGCACCAGGAGGAAGGCCAGAGATATCACATCCGGTGAGCAGAGGTTGGGTTCTAACCTACAGCCCTGAAGGTGTGTGGAAACAGCACCCTCCCACTGAGCAAGCCAGCTCTGTCCATTGCGGTGCTAAATGTCATGTTCTGCTACCGAATCTGCCCCTAAATATGACTGGTTGGGGGGGCATTGTCATTGTGCTGTGTCAGTTTCATGTCATGATGCTACAAATTGATTGATATGTGATTTTATAAAGAAAAGATCCGCCTGATAAATCCCATTAATATGATACATCGCTCTGTGTGTGGAATATGACTGACCAGAATATTGACCAAAAGAAATATAATCATGAAGCTATAAAATATTAAATAATAGTATCAAACACAAAATGAATCTAATCAAAATGGAGTTTAAAAGCCCAGTGAGCTTCATCGTTCTACCCCATATTGGATCCCAAATATTCTCCAGTTTTCTAAATTATTCATCAAATGCCAGTAAATCTAAGAGGAATTGTGCAATTTAGAATCAATGAATCACAAGTTAAGAAGCTGATTGAAATAATAATTGGAAGACCCAACTCATTTCTCAATGGGTAAGTGAGTCATCAAGGTGTAAAACTAACAAAGTACAAGAAAGTTTTGAAGGAAAGAAACTGGAGCCATGAAAAACCTACAGCTAACCTATACAGCTTTGGACCTGGCCAATAAATCAGCCACAACATGCAGTAGTCATTCAACTAAGCAGTCTTTCCACCGAGGAAACATAAGTATTATCGTTCTACTGATGCTATTTATCAGCTCATGAAGCGACTTAATAGGACCACAGTGCATAAAGCTAACAGCTGCTAATTCAGCATGGTGGAGGCCTTTAAAAGATATTCAGTACACACTCGCTCGGGAGCGGCATGACCACCAGGAAATACAAACTGCTATACAGGGCAACGCATCATTAACTACAAGAGGACATAAAGTCTGGCTCCAGAGGAGCCATTACAGAACAACAGCAGGCTCTACTTTAAATGGAGAGACATCTTGGCAAAATTATGAGTTGTGGGTCTTTTTCCACACAATTCACTTTATGATGTGCACATAGGCATTTTATTATTACGTTTTAATATACATATCATAATGTTGCATGACATTTATCTGGCAGAGGCATTTGGCCAAAGTGAGAGAACAGGGTCTGCTGATGTCCCTGAAGTAATGGGGTGAAGGCCTTGCTCAAGTGCCCACCAATGAAATGATGTGACCAGCCATGGGATTTGAACCAACAACCTTCCACTTCCAATTACAGGCATAGACTGCTAACCCATGCAACTGCTGCAACCAGGCAGCCATGTCACCCGTCTTTGGCTTCCGACCTATTGGCTCTGGGTGAGAGGGCTAGTCACACTTAGGATCTAGAGCCACTTGTTGCTTTCAAAAGCACGTGGGATATCATCTTGGAGGCCAGCAAGATGGCGAGTGGTCAGCAGGATGACTATTGACCTGCTGCCTACCAAATTGGGATATCTGCTGTGTAATATTTCACTTTGGAGCTCACATTTTGCTTCAATTTAGATTTTTGGAAATCAGGCTTGTTTTCAATAAATCAACAATCTGCATATATTAGAATGCTGTATACTATCACATGTATATACTGAGAGCCAATGGGAGGCTGACTAATGGAACAAGGCTAGAACTAGGCTGATTTTACGTTGCCATGGTGTTTGATCACCAGCTGTCTTTGCTAATCGAGCCCAGCTGGCCCTTCTATGGCTGATTACCCCATTAAGGATAAGTAGGACAAGCTGGGCAGAGTCAGGAGGGATGCTCTTGGATGATGAGTTTTTAGCAGGCCTGTTGATGGCCTCTGTGCTAGTTAGTTGTATCATTTCAATCTGACAAAAGTTATCCTTCATATTGTTGTGTGCTGTCTGTCTCTCTCGCTTAAGCAATAAACCTCTGTCCCAAAACCTACTGCTGGACAGGAGATGTCAGCCTCAGCATAGCCCAGAATAACCAACTGCCACCATAGTTCCTAAAAAAACACACCCACTGCATCTGGGTGTGATGCTTCATGATGAATTGAAGCCTCGAGCAGAGGTGTAGCAAGCTGACTTCACTGGCCAGCCGGCCTGCATGGGCGGTGGGGGCCCTTCTTGTCACCGCAGGCATCCCTGAGTACCCGTGCCAGGCTGCCCGACTCCGCTGGGAGGGTTTACAGATGCTGCTTCTTCGCAGGTTTAATCTGCTGCTTGACAAGTCAGTCCCCGGCAGCTGGTGTGAGTGTAAGGGAGCAAGACAGAGACGGTGGGGATTAGCTAATAAGGTCTCATCTGAGCCTGAAAGGTCACCCAGATTTCCTGAAGTCTGTGTGGTTGTCGAGTCAAATGGTACAGGCCTGAACCATCCATCCATCCATACCCATTTTATTGAAGAGCCTATCACAGAAGTTTGGGGTACATGGCAGGCACTCACATTTACAATTGGGCAACTCCGATTAGCCTCAGCATGTTTTTGGTATGTTAGGGGAAACCAGAGCACCTGGAGAAAACCCCATGATGACACAGGGGGAGAACATGCAAACTCCACACGCATGGAGTCAGAGCAGAGACTCAAACCCTGATTCGATCAGGAAAATGGGGGGAGGGGGATTCAATTTCATATATTGTTAGGTCAAATGAGTGGGCTTGTCTTACAATATAATATCACTTTTTAAAACAACAGGAACAAATGCGGCAAAATGTCTCTCGGTT
Organism: Petrocephalus zakoni; assembly: GCA_026774425.1. Taxonomy (NCBI): domain Eukaryota; kingdom Metazoa; phylum Chordata; class Actinopteri; order Osteoglossiformes; family Mormyridae; genus Petrocephalus; species Petrocephalus zakoni. Next base: position 4,138,245 of record JAODKN010000050.1, on the reverse strand, counting down.
TATTCATACTTGTAATGCAACAAGTAGCATTTTCTATGACTGGAATATAGTTTGAGACATATAAACTTGAACAATCAGAGACTCTGTAGAGGACAGACTCTAGGTTTCATATGATGCATTACTGTCAATGAGCAGAGATCGAAATCCAATAAACTTAAATAGTATCATTCTCAACAACAGTAAACTAATTTGTCAGCAGACGGCATAAGCTGGAGTTCATTAACGGAGCATATAAACCTTAGCAGCACACCGAGGCTTTTAAAATGTTTTAATTTACATTTTTATTAGAAAGTTCTTAGCATGATATCTTCTGTTTGACTGTATATAGGTTGCACCAGCTTTGTTCATACAAAAAACAGTGTGTGTGCATGCGATGTTCACGAACCACTTAATCCTCATACCACTGTCAAATATCTATAATTTATGATTGTTCGACTCTTTTAATAGATTTTAATTGACAAGTATCCCCATCAATTACTATCAATATATGCATAATTAAGAATCTTTCCAATCTGGATGGAGAATTCTGTGGAATATATCTCATAAAACAGAGCATGCCTGCCTTATGTGTGCGTTAATTTATAAGGTATTACAAACACAACATCAAGGTCAGGCAGCTCAGAGACTTCATGAAAATTCAGAATGCTACACCGACTTGCTACACCTCATATATTACTGTCAAAATATTTGTCTAACCGTAGAATTATACCTTTAATGTGCTGTGGTTCTATTATTAAAAAAGAATGTAGGCGGATTTAAATGTTAATGGGCACATATATATCTGTGTACATTAGTCAAGAGTACAATATGTATGTGTCACAGTATTTATACTTTGTTGTCTGATTTTAATGTGGTGCACATTTATACAATTAATTTCAAGTTAACCTCATCAAAGGAATACATAACGTCATGGAGTGCTGTCTAGCTTGGGTACTACATTAACCCCAAGCACAAAATGTCTTTTGTCATCTTAGAAGCTGTGCCTTTTCATTCTTTTTTTTTTTTTTAATTTATATAATTCACCCAGGATTTGTATGTGTAAGACACTATTCAAACGTGCTCTCACGATCAACAGGTAAATCAGTCAGAGCTGATGAAAAAACAGTTTAGAAACAGCTGAGCCGTGTTAATTAAGTTTGTTTGTTGAACTCCAGCTTTGTTTATTGAGAGAAAACAAGGAAGTGCCATCTCAATATGAGCTCCAATAACCGCAACAGCACGGAGTGGCACAATAAGTCGAAAACCCAGTAAAAAATTGGCTCCCGTGCCAGTAGATGCATTACGGCAATATTGCCAGGTCAAGTGTACCAGGTCTGAGTGATGGGACCTTCAGTGAAGGGTTAATAGAGACTGAAGATATAGATATAAGATATAAAAGGCATTGCCTGATTTGCATATAAGGTTGTGGGGGTGATGTGGAGCTCAGGGGGTTAGAGGATGCTGTGCTCATGACTGGGATGTCTGCCAGATCAACTCGTGTTGGCCCATCGAGCAAGGCCCTTAACCCCAGTTGCTCCAGGGACTGTCTGACCCCGCTTTGTCAATTGTGCATCACTTTGGATAAAAGCACTGGCTAAATAAATGTAAATTAATATGAGAGCAGATGGTGGTTTAGGGGTTAAGTGACAGACCTATCTATCCACACACAGCGATTCAACTTCTGATTTGGCTACTCGGGCATGACACTGAAGTCCTGTGACCTTTTGAACAAAAAAAGAGCATTAAAATTTTCCCGGCGAATGATTACACTCCCCAATTCGATCCAAAGGAGGTTGTTTTGCTTGCGAGAGAGCAAAGTAATTGGTTTCAATGATCAGAGTAATAAAGCCCAGTGTGAGAACTTGTTACAGAGAAGAGCTGTCTAACAAGCATCCTTGAAAAAAATCTTGAATAAGAACCGTTTTTATTAATTAAATTCCCCTAGAAATGTAGCTTGTTATCCACTGTAGAGCTGGTGGCTGGAAAACGACATCGGAAGAGCACTCTACCTTGGCCGCACTCATTAGCGTTGGCATTAGCCAGCCGCATCTTTGCAATGGAGGAGCGAGGTCACATGTTTTTCATCTCAGCCCTTCAACATGCTGCCATATCTTATTCCTGCTAGGGTTAGGACCTGCCATCCGGCTCGTGGCATTTGCTGCCTGTTTCTCAGCCTTGACCTCACACGCCATACAGTTTCATACCAGACTTCCTTCCCTCTCTGCATCTCTCCTTCTCTTGCACCATGTCGTGCTCCATTATCTGAGTGCCTCCCAGTCCCCAGTGGCTGTGCGACCGCCTAGAAGTCCATACTCGCCACTGCAACCCACTGCATGAGAAATCGCCCGATAACATTCATAATAACCCATAAATGGCTGTTTTCTCTTAAGATTGATCTGTAAATTGTTGCATTTGCTAACACTTTGCCTGAGGGGGCATGAGTAACTTAGTAACTCAGTTACTACTCAAGTACAAATCATAATCAAATATAGTAACTACATGAAATGGAACGAAATGCATCCACCATCACTGATTAATTATGAACAAACATGGATCAGTACGTAACTAACATTTAAGTTCTGATTAATTAATACATTTAAGTAGAGTGGACTACTACATTATTTATACACTATGCCCCCACAAGTAAAATCCAAGTTATCTTGTATTTTTTTTTATAACTGTTTCCATTGTTGTTGTTTTTTTCCAGAAATTATACACCAGGAGTATTATAATAGTCATTTACTGTGGTAATTAATTTGCCACAGGGTGAAACAACTGCAAATGCACAAGCAGATTTGAAAGTTTTATGTTATCAATTTGCATGAAATGTAGCAGTAGTGCAAATGCACATAAGTGGCATGTGCTGTACTGAGCATGCTCTGTTTGAAGACCTAAGCTAAAAACCCGTGGTGTCATCTGAGTTCTGTTGCATATCTGAGTTCCTGAGTGTCATCATTTCTTTAATATGTCAGAAAGAAAAGCTTTAAGTTTCATCAGCACTGTCGCACAATGTGGTCTCCAAGCCCCAAATCATCATAAACAAATTATAGAATGCAAAATGTAGGTTTTTTGGTGTCACCTAGCATCTTAATGAATGCAACAGGGTCCATTATTACTTATCATAAGTACAGAAATAATGGCCATCAGCAAGGTTGTTAGCCAGGTAGCCGATTAAATGAAAAAGCCATCAAATGAAATTCAAAGTAACGTATTATAAGACATGGGTGATTTTTGGCTATTTCCCCAGGTAACTCTTATGCTCTTAAAGATTTAGATTTATTTATTTTTTTAATAGATTGAAGCTAAACAGACGGGATATATTTAGTGAAATGACCCCCCCCCCCCGCCCCCTTTACATAATATTATAATTTTCTTGCTGCATATATTGCATTCTGCAATTGAATTCATAAAGGACATCATATCATTTGCAGAATTGCAAGTTGCAGAGAATCTGATCTCTCCTTCCCATATTTAATAAAATTCCTTCCCCTTCAGCCCATTTCCTTACATAATTCTCTTCTTCATTGACGATGGGATAATTATATTTTGAGATGTATGCGTATTTGTTTTAGTTACTGGCACATGCCTTTGTAAAAACTATACTGTCACCTTTATTTTGCCCTCTTATTCAGAAATGTCTTCTCGGGCCACCTGTAAGGCATAGATTTCAATCTTGAAGGGCAACCGAATGAAAATGTTTACAGTTACTGTAAAGATACATCATGCAGGCTCTGTTTTTGAAGCAAACCCAGTGTTGTATCCATATTCAACCCCAGTGCCTCCTGGGAAAACACTGCAGAGGAATCTTGGTGAATGTGGTCTCAGATCGGCTTAATTAATCCACAAAGGCTGCACTGCCTCTCGTCTTTGAGGCCGGACAAAAGAGCTAATTTCGAGGGAATCAAAAACCTTTCAAAGGCTGCAACATAGCTGAAAATGCGGCGGCATCTTCCACATTTCTCTTATATGATTATTGCTCCATAGAAGGTCCTATGAAGTGGTTCAAAGAGGCCTCAATCAGAGCCCATCAAATGTTCTGCATTTATCTAAATTTAACATAAACCTTGCACTGTGACTAGATGGAGATAATACACTAACTGCTTATGTTGTTAAAAGACCACAGCCTGAATACAAGAGCAAAAATGGCTCTCTCCATTTAAAAATGACCTTGCAAATGATTTAACATTCTATAGCTGTTTTAAATTGTTACTTTGCATTGTAAATAACGATACAGATCAACCCAAAACTAATTTAATCTTATTTTGATAAAAATAATAAGATGAATATGATTTTCTTCTTATTATTGAGTCCTTGGCTTAGTTTCCATTTTATTCTGCCTGGCTGTTTGTTTGTTTTTTTTTTTTTTTGCAGAATTTCCAGGATATGTACCTCCAAGGGGAGAAACAGCAGTGCATGTTATAGTTTGAACCTGAGACCTTCTGGATGGTACTTTAACATTATGCCAAGTGCCGAGATTAACACTCCCACAGGGATGGGCCGGATTGGGCAATCGGCAAAAGTGATAGCGTTCAAGGTTAGCTTCCCCCAGCTGCTGTATTGTCACAGGGAAGCGATGCTTTCTGAGCACCAGCAAGGCGAACAAGCAGTGCTTTTAATTGCACTTTGTCGTAGCATGTTGCTGGCATGTTAGCATCACCGGAGGCAGTGTCAGCAATGGATACAAAAACAAACCAGCTTGGTGATATGCATGTGCTGAAAGTATTATGCTGCCTTGTTAATGAGGTCCCTGGAAAAAAAAAAACAAAGTGAGAAAATTCTGATTGTGATATCACAGAGTCTTGCCAATTAACTTCCGTACAAAATGCTTACATAGTGTAGTGTTTTAAATAATGAGTTATTGAGAGAACATCCACAGGCACTGTAGCCTTATGCTTCTGGGTCATGGATTTAAATCCTATCCTATATACTGGCATCCAGGGTGTACCCCATCTGTACCTCCCATGACCATGACCAAGACTTAAGCAGCTAGGCAATGAATGAGTGGTTACATAGATGGTTGGAATAATAATTCATGTCTACACATTCATTTATGTTATCATGTGATATGAAAAGCACTGAATCAATGTTGTTTGTGTCCACTGGGGAGACCTCCCTCTCCGGAGAGGCAGAACTTAATTGTCCCGAGCTCAAGTGGCCTCGCATAAAAGCAAACAATATTTCTCAGAGTTCCCGAGGCCAGAGAGCCATTCCAGCGTGTGCCTCTGCAACACTGATGATTTTCACCAGCTTTAGTGGTATTACATTAGACTGAGACAAACAGTTCCCGTTTTCAATAGTAGGGTGAAATTAAGAACAGGGATAAAACAAACTTCCCCTCCGAGTGTGTCACTGTATTCCACTTATTTCCCCAGTGGTGATGCAGCACTTTGCTTTGATGCAAGAACCACTCAGCTTCACGTGGACCCAAAATGAGAACAAACGGTGTCATCGAGATCTGAGAAATTCTTCAATAATGTGCCTCTTTCGGTAGAATGGCTTTGAAGTCATATTACTTATTTTTATATACAGTATAGCCATTAACAGTTACATGCAGAAAGAGGCAGTATTGAAATTAAATGTATTTAAAATACGTATTTAAAAATGTATTTAATTACTTAAGTATTTTGCTGGATGGAAAAAAGATGTCATTGGTAACAAAATACTAGATTGTATTTTACAGAGATTGTATTTTATGTATTTCAAGTACATGACTGTCAATTGTATACATGTTGTTTCACAAAATACATATGTTGTTTTATTTTTTTGTCCTTTTAAGAAGCTTCATCACCAGGCTTACAGACTTTTAAATATAGCCTGTATCACTGTATTTGGCTTGATGCAAGTAAATCATGTGACACATCCTGCTGGGCACAGCTTGATTATTGTGAACTTCCATGACCAGTAATCCAAGGAAAGAGGCTGCTTTGGTGCTCGGTTCTTTAAGGTAATGTCAGGGATCCAACGACGGCATGGCATAGTGCAGGCAAAAAGCAGGGGGAATAAGGTGACGACCCACTTGCGGCTCAGGTACAAAAAGGGGTTTATTTGGGATAAACTAAAACAGGGGAAAACTACAAAAGAAAAAGACCACGAGGGGTCACAACAAAAACCAGAAAGAAAACACTGAAGAACTAATAAAGAAAACAAATACAATAATAAACTAGGAAAATATAAACCAAAACCAGAGCTAACACCATACACTTCACAAAAGAGAAACAACTCGGACACAATACAATGACCAACTAAAGAAGAGGACGCAGGCAGGCACTAAAATACACGGAACACAACGACTAACAGGAGGCAGGTGTGGCTAACAGGACTACAGGTAACAAGGAGCAGGTGAGGATCATCAAATTAAATCACTAGGGGAACAGGACAACAACCAAGAGGTGGAACAAACTAACCAGCACAGAACTAAAGAACACTACAGACACTGAAACTAATACACTAACTGAAACCAAAGGAATACACTAGGATACAACAGAAGCAAATATATTATACAAGACAGGAATGGGAAACAAGAGCAAACCTATTAAATACAAAATAACAGGGAATAACTGAGCCACATACTCAGCCCACTGAGCTATGCAACAGACTGGGGAACAATGGTAACACACTAGGGGCAAGGAACACATCAGACAGGGTAGGACGGACACTGACCTTGACAGGTAAAGTATGTAGTAAAATATATTATCATATATTCCTCATTGAACGTCATTATAGGACAGAAAAATAGAGCAATCTCTCTTGCTCTTGAATTTGTGAATTAACCTGCTAGTCTACTTGTGGCATTCTAGTTAATTTCAACAGGCATGCTCAGCCAGTGGCAAAGTGTGGTTTGTCATATAAGGCTTAATTGACTGCATTAGCGAGAAACCAGGCTAGCTACTTTTGTCCAAAGGTGTCGTTATTGCCACTGAAAAAAGGAGTAAAAAGTGTAAAAAGGAGAAAGGACTAGTGAACTTGATGTTGAATATTATATGTTTCACAGCCACTGGTTATGTTTTTGTTGGTTTTAGGCATATATAAAAAAGTTTCTTTTCTGTTGGCACATATTTCATATCCTATTGTAAAACAAAGCGGGCAATTCATGCCTTATGATAATTTTAAGAAAACGTTATTGTGCCGCCTTGCCCGTGTACACACACACACTGGCACCTCGGCCAGCCATCACAACTAATTTTTTGGGAATCACTGGGTACAAATTAAGGGTGTAACAGTTCTGAATCCAAGACCGAAACCCTGATCCGAGATTGTGAACATTTATATTGCAGTTCTGTCTACCAGATCATACCCAACCCAAACATGCTGCTGCAGATTCAGCCTGTTGAGCTCACCTTGTGTTATTAATTTTACAAAAGTCATTTTTCATTTAACAAAAAAACACTATTATACATGTAAATCATAAAATTATTATTCTATTTAAAGTTAGGGCAAGCTGTGTATTTTGTAAATATTACACATTACTAGGGCAGTAACGATATACATATTTGTAGTGAACATCCGTTACTATTTTACATGTATTTTTGTCTTCTCAAATTACAAATTGCTTGTATTTTAATTAAGTATAATTTCTCACAGTGTTTTATTTTACAGTTTTTCATTTGAGGAGCAAGTATTTGTATTTAAAAAAAAAATAGTAAAAAAAAATACTTTCTGATGCCAGATTTTTCGCCGTCATTTTGTGAATAATAATCTTGCTACACCTGACATCATGTAATATCTCCAACCTTGACACATTAAGTGAGGTTTAGAACACCCTGACATAGATGCACCAATTGAGATGTTACAGTAATAAGACCATCTGTCTTTTTTCAATAACCAGTTATTTGATAATGGTGACAGCGATTTGTTGCAAAACCCAGGGATTCCCTGGGGGCTTCCCCAATCGATCATGGGGCACCCCACACACTCTCACTCACTGCAGGGGTAACTGAAACTTGAGCACAATATCCTGAAGAAAACCCACAAGTGGACGGGCAGACCATGCAAATGCAAACAGATCTTGGGCCAGTTCCATGTTGCCAAGCACTAGGGAAAATAGACAGCATAGCTGTATGTAGCCCAGCTGCTTAATTCATTTCACCGTCACACCTAATACATCATACATGATGATAATAGAGGAAAAACAGACACGTTTAGTATAACACGTTTGGTATGCCGGAGTTACTTGAAATTTAATTTATTTATTTTGTTTTATATATTCTGAGAAATTACTGGATATTGTACTTACCTTGGTGAAGGAAGGGCGATGATTGGTGAGATGTGGAGGGGCGGGAGATTGGTGTGGCGCGAGGGGAGCAAGGAGCAGAAAGGAGAGGAGACCTGAGAAACTGAAACAGTTTCGGGGATATCTGTCAGTATAAATACAGTGGAGGAAATAATTATTTGACCCCTCGCTGATTTTGTAAGTTTGTCCATTGACAAAGAAATGAAGTCTCAGA
>JAODKN010000050.1:4100731-4113552 GCA_026774425.1 Petrocephalus zakoni | reverse complement strand
AGCCTTTTCTTGGATGCTGTTTCAATCTGTCTCACTTCATGTTCATCATTGATGCCTCCAGTTCCACCTTCAGTTATACAGAGTTCTGTGTAAATCTCATTGAGAAGTGTTGGCTGTCCTTCCTTAGCTTTCCCTTCAAATGCACGCTCATAATTCTTCTTAAGGTCACATTTGATTCTGCGCTGACACTGTGACAATAGATCCCCTGAAAAACATGAAAATACATATTTTAAATACTTTTTTAGTGGCAAAACAAACATACAGAGAATACAGAGATGCACCTCTTACTCTTGTCCAGTATGTCAGCGAGATCATTTTGCCCCATGGTCCTCAGGATGTACTGTGTGATCTTCAAAGCTCCCTCCCTACCATGGATCTTTTGCATCTGATTGTCACTGTCCAGGTCATTGTCCTCCCCCAGCTGAGCCTCAGAGCATTCTGGGTAATTCCAATCAAGGTACCTCATGATCTTCTTCAGCTCATCCTTTAGAAACTTTACAGCTTTTTCCTCAAGTGACTAAGACAAACAGTCACAGTTAATTATTGCTACTTGTATCTGACCTTTTCATAGTTTCATACTTTTTGTGAATAAATATGTTAAATACATTTCCTTTAACTTGTCGATATTCTTATTGATAAGCTGTATAAAATGTAAGCCAATTAACACATCAGCCAAGAAAATATCAGGAATAGATACCTTCAATATGTGTGATGAATCCAATTTACCCCGTAGATCTGAACTGCATTCTTCAACTGGGTCTCTGTGAATAAGGCAGAAATATTCAATGCAAATTTATATTGCGTATTTTTATAATATTACATTGTCTCAAAGTGCTTTGCATAGTTCCTGCCTCAGGCCCCTAGAAAACCAGAGCTGGGGTGGGGGGGGAGAGGGGGGCATTGTGCATATTATTTAGGGTATAATCTGAATAATGAATCATGACGTCTTTTATCCTACACAGTTACTGTATTTGTTACTATATATATTTATCAGCCCTGAAACTCTGAGTGACTGAATCTGGGGCACGAAGACTATTCCATACTCTGACAATGACGGGTTGTATGTTGGGGTCAGGAACAGAGAACAGAAGAGATTAGAGTGTCCAACGCGGGGGATGGGCGTCGCTTTGTATACGTTTGGTATATTGCAGTACACTTGATCCACCTTCTTATTTCCACTGGTTGGAAAGTTGACAAGCTGACAGAATTTGGGGAGCACAGTTTTTTGGTTAGTGTGGTTAAAATCTTCAGCTAGAATAAGAGTTGCGTCTGGGTGGGAGTTTTGCAGTCCATTTGTAGCCTCATGCAGCTTAGCAAGTGCTAGTTTAGCATTAGCTTGTCCGCAGAGGTACACCAGGAGTTGCTTACGTAAATGCATACTCCACCACCTCTGGTTTTCCCAGATTCAGCGGTTCGGTCCGCCCGGTAAACAGTCCATCCAGCAAGCTTGATAGCCGAGTCGGGGATGTTAGCGTTTAGCCAGATTTCCATGAAAAGTAGGACGCAGCTGTTTATACTTCATGACAAAAAGCTGGGTCTCAGTTGGTCGATCTTATTGACTATAGATTGGGTGTTTGTGACAAAGCGGTTGTGTAGTGTAATTTATTCGGGGAGCCCTTTAGCTGGGATTGTATAGCGGCTCTCTTACCCCGCTCCTGCTTCCTTTCCCTCCTTCCCCTGTGGCGCTTCTTTGTGAGGGGGGAGATCCAGGCAGGCACTGATGTGCTCAGTTGCTCCTCTGGGATGTCTGGAGGAGGCAGTGGAATAAATCCTTTGAGTCCAATATTCCGAATTTTTCCGTGCTGTATATAATCCTGTTGTAATGGTGTACAATGGCTAACTGTAACTAAAGCTAAACTAACACTCATGAAGTAAAGACAATTGCCATCTACGTGGGGAGCACGAGCCCTCTGCTTCGGTGTGCACCGCCATCATGTATCTAACACTGGTTGTGGCAGAAGTCTATTCAACAGATGAAAGTTAGAAGAACCGTAAATGTGCTCATCCCAAAAGCACAGGCATCGCTAGGCCCTTGCAGTACTGATCAGCTGTGCCCCAGTATATAGCACAATGATTCTCAACTGGTGGGTCGCGACCCAAAGGTGAGTCGCAAACCTATTTTCAGTGGGTCGCGGGCCTTTGTCTGGCAAAAAAAATGTTGAGAAAAAATTAAGTGTCATCTGTACACACTCCTTACGAGTAGTCTTTATTCTTGACCTGGCTGCAGTAAACGCATTCATCTTATATAAAACATGCATTAATTCTACCGAAAGCAGGAGGAACTTCATTGTGGACCTGGTGTGGGAGCTTCGTGAGCAACATATGTTAAATAAGGAAGCTGAAAAGGTAAAGAGAACAGGGACTCAGCCGCACTGGCGCTGCTCGTCTGCCGCCGGGAAAAGGTAAAGAGAACAGAGACTCAGCCGCACTGGCGCTGCTCGTCTGCCGCCGGGAAAAGGTAACGAGAACAGGGACTCAGCCGCACTGGCGCTGCTCGTCTGCCGCCGGGAAAAGGTAATGAGAACAGGGATTCTGCCGCACTGGTGCTGCTCGTCTGCCGCCGGGAAAGGTAAAGAGAACAGGGACTCAGCCGCACTGGCGCTGCTCGTCTGCTGCCGGGAAAAGGTAACAAGAACAGGGATTCTGCCGCACTGGCGCTGCTTGTCTGCCGCCGGGAAAAGCAACCCGGTTGGCAGATGTACCCGCAGTAAAACTAGAGACCTGAGTTAGATGCCATTGGTATGTCTGGGAGTAGCTCTATAAAGCCACCAAAGGTGTGTGGATTGCGAGTACCGACTGTGGGAATTGTTTTACTTTGTTTGTTGTGGTGGGTTTTATGTAACATTTATGTGCATTTTACAATTACACTGAAATAAAAACCATTTTAAATCAAGTGTTTCACCAGGGTTGATTTGTATATAAATAGTTATACTTATAAAATGTAAAACATAGCAATACTTTATTGCAGCAGAAACTTAGACGGACATTAAATTACCCATAAACTACGTTTCTTTATCCACTGCAATTGGCAACATTTCACCTTTACGATTTCAGGACAGTTTAGCGACTGTGTTACGAACATTACGGCTTAATGAGCCATAAGTGAATTACCTACTTATTTAATGGTCAGAGATTGTTCGCAGTAAGGTCCTATTATTAGGGGATTAATATATTTCAATTCTTATCTTTGGATTAATGTATAGTGCAGTGCAGATTACAATGTACGGTTGTGCTCAATTACAGTTTTTTATATACATATAGTGAATACTTAACTGAGTGTAAAAAAAAAACGCGAATCAAATTGCAATCGCAGTATCTCTCAGATAAATCGCATTTCGATCTGTCAGTGACTCTGCACATGTCACTGTTCTGCACTGATCCATTACAGCCCCAAACCCCTTAGTATTTCTGGCTCTGCACTGCTGCCTGCTGCTATGCATATACAGTACAATGTACATATCTGGGCCATATTTATTCTGACAGATCCTTCCATATCTCCATATTCATATTTATGGTTATATATCCATGCATCTCTTGTAACCACCTGCCTTATTCCAGGTCACAGAGGGTCTGTAACTATCCTGGAGGCTACTGGCACAAGACAGGGACCAGCCCAGGATGGGGCATGGTGGTGCACTTGTTGGCAGTGCTGCCTCACACCTCTAGGACAGCATTTGAATCTCATAGTCTCATATCCAAATTACCTCTTGCAAACTTATTTTGGTTATTAATTATAACATTTCTTTATTTTTAAGAAAGACGAAATCTCTAATTAATGTGTATCCTAACCCTATTCCAGCTTGCACTGTTAGAGTATTGCTGATTGTTTGAAGATCAGGGGGTAAAAGTCAATTCACTTAAATTTGTATACTAATATGTGACAATATGTGACTTCCTGAGGGAATAACAGACAAATAAGGGATATTCTTAAATCGGATACCACAGTTTTCTCTAATCAAAGTACTTTATGCATAGAGTGACAGTTTTTTTTTAAATAACAAATAGGACTGGGCAATCTTGGATCGCAATCTACTTGTGATTTTATGGTGCATGCACAGTAATCACCAGGGCTTCAGATGACGGGCGAAACATTTGGCCGGACGCCAGCTTTCCGGTACAATACGAACTTTTACTTACACCCAAAATTTGGTAAACAGATTAATAATATTTCAGACATACTACAAGGGGAAGTCAAAAAGTAAAGGGATTTTTTTTTATTTCTCATTTCAGAGTTTGGTAACACTGCTCGTATCCAGCGCTGAATGAGTGTAGTCGCTAACACTTCTATACAACGTGTAACTCTTATTCCCGCGTTACCGTTAAACATAACAGCTCCATTGTCGATCTGCACCAAGGAGGAAATGAGGGCAGTGATTCGCTTTTTGTTTGCGGAAGGTGCTAAACCTGCGGACATTATTCGTCGAATGCAAGCACGGTATGGTGACAACTGTTTATCACAAAGCAAGATCTACGAATGGATAGATCGCTTCAAACAGGGAAGAACTTCTTTATGTGACAAAGAAAGATTGAGCAGGCCATCAACGTCAACCACTGAGGACAATGTGATAGTCGTTGATGAAGAAGTCATTGACGCGGTACAAAATTAGTTGCAGATGCAACCGAAAAACTTTTTTTCCGACGGAATCAAAAAACTTGGGAAAAGTGCATTGAAGTCCAGGGAGGTTATGTCGAAAAATAAGGTATGTTTCACATTTCTATAATTAGAATAAATGTCCCTTTTCTCAAATGTCCCTTTACTTTTTGACTTCCCCTCGTATTAATCTGCAAGGTCCGATCATGCGGGGCTGTAATCACGAGTATTTTAGTCTGTAATATTTTAGCCAATCTTCGTAAAAATGGCAAAGCTCTGAACCTGAGTGGTGTTTTGTTATTGGACCTCTGTACTCGTCACGGATTGTCCATAATGAACACCATGTTCAAACATAAGGGTGCTCATATGTGCACTTTGCACCAGGACACAATAGGGTGCAGTTCTATGATGGACTTTCTGGTCGTGTCATCTTGTGGCCGCATGTATTGGACACTCGGGTGAGGAGAGGGGCAGAGCTGTCAACTGGTTACCACCTGGTGGTGGGTTGGCTCCGCTGGTGGGGAAGAAAGCTGGTCAGGCCTGGCTGGCCCAAACGTATAGTGAGGGTCTACTGGGAACGTCTGGCAGAGCGGCAGCAGCAAATTCCCAGGCTGCCGGTTACTGCACGTCTGCCCCAGACTACAGTATTACAGTCATTCTACAGTGACTTACCTACTGCTAAAATATCACCTTTAGAAGAAAGGAAATGTTAGATTTGACTGGAATGATACACTCCTTATAAAGATTTTCTCTTCGTAGCTTGTGTGCGACCGTATGCCTTTTGACTGAGAGTCTGAGTGTTTTAAACAGTGTTTGCTTAAATGCACGTTTACCTTTGATCTGTAGGAAAAGGTCCCTCTCTGAAGGTGATTGGCCGGTCCATTGACCAGTCGCTCTTCATGGAAATGCAACTGGGTGCAGGTGAGCCTGGTCTCTCCATCAGGACACTGTGGACAGCGAGAGGAAACAAATCCTCATTATACAGGCATAATTCATATAATGTGGACAGCATCACATTACATCTTCAGTTGTTTATCCTTCTGCTCTACCTTCATGCACTTTGATATGTCAGCGGCAAATTCCAGAGCTGCTGGGTACTGCCGGTCTGCCCCAGACTACAGTATCACAGTCAATCTACAGTGATCACATTTCACCTTTGGGGAAAAAGGTAAATGTTTGATTTTTTTAATTAAAAGGACATTCTAGTTAATTATTAACAGGCTCCTTTCTATTAATCAAGTTCAAACTGAATCCATAGTCTAAACATGAGTTCATGAGAATTTATCAAATCAGAAATGTCTGTCTCAGAAGACGACGATCTATTGTTCAGTAATTCTTAATAGATATGCAGCAGTGTTCAGGGCAGCCAGCTTTTTTCAGCTGTATGCTGACGACTGAAATTTAAAATCTACTTCCAGTTCCAGCTCGTAGGAAGTCAATCTTCACAGTGATCCTCATCTTCTAACCTCAGATATGATATAAAGAATACAGGCAGAACTTCTGTTTAAATACTCAAAGATAGTGAGATTTGCAAAAGTTAAAAAAATATACATTCCTTGCAGAGATTCTCTCTTCATAGCATGTGTGTGCCTGTATGCTGTTTGACTGAGAGTCTGAGTGTTTTAAACAGTGTTTCTTTAAATGCACATTTACCTTTGGTCTGTAGGAAAAGGTCCCTCTCTGAAGGTGATTGGCTGGTCCATTGACCAGTTGCTCTTCATGGAAAGACAGCCGGGTGCAGGTGAGCCTGCTCTCTCCATCAGGACACTGTGGACAGTGAGAGGAAACAAATCCTCATTATAAAAGCATAATTCATATGTGGGCAGCATCACATTACATAGTCAATTGTTTAGCCTTCTGCTCTACCCTCATGTGCTTTAACCTACTGTGAATTTCTTAATGCACACAGGCTTGTTTACAGTTAGCTCTAATGTGAAATAAATTCTCTCATCTAAAATGAAGATTCGTATACAAAAGGTTGATCATCATTGTCATAACCTCGGTCACTAGACTTGGTTTTGTTGTTTTTCCCTGTTTATTGATTGGTTTGTTTATATATTTACTCATTTGTTTGAGCTCTACTTCCTCACTACAGTATGTGTGACCATCCTTGAATAGGCTGGTATTATCTGCTGGTTGCCTCCAGTATAAATGAACTGGCAGATTGTGGAAGAATTAGGCTGTAACAATCATTTTACCATAAACCACAATGTTCTTCACAACATGACTCTGACAGTGTTCCTGTCCTTTTTAGATTTTTGAAGGAAATGAAATTCAATAAATAACAAATATAAATCATCTACCCCTGAATCACTGAAGTCAGTTAAAACTGACACTCTGTCATTAGAACCTCCTTCAAAAGTGCTGTAAGGTTTGCTTTAGGGCTAATTGTAAAGAAGTGCAAACACAAACAGGTTCTGTCTCACCTCTCAGGTCTCTTTCTTTTAGCCACAGAAGGGCCCATTTCACAGTCAGCTCCTCTCTCCTTACACTCCACAGAGTAACTCATTTCAGAAGCAGTTCCCTCCATTCTTCTGTCGATTCAGACCTGATGACTCTTGCTGGGGCCTCTGTGAGCACAAAGAACAGAAGAACATAAGAAATATACAAACGAGAGGAGGCCATTTGCCCCATCAAGCTTGTTTGGGGGGAATTCAACTAATGGCGCAGAGTTGTTAAAAATTGCTCTGCATTACAGGAACCCAAAGATTTAGCTTGCACAACGCTATCAGGAAGACTATTCCATATTCTAACCACATGCTGTGTAAAGAAGCTTTTTCTCAACTCAAGTTTGAAATGTTCTCCCACTAATTTCCAACTGTGGCCACAAGTTCTAGAATTTGAACTAATGCTGAAGCAACTATTTGGTTGAACAGCATCCAGTCCTGTTAGAATCTTATTGACCTGGATCATGTCCCCCCTCAGCATACTTTGCTTGAGGCTGAACAAATTTAGCTCAGCTAACCTTTCCTCATAAAACATTAATTTAAGCCCTGGAAACATTTTTGTAGCCCCACGTTGAACCTTTTCTACGTCAGCAATGTCCTTTTTAATGTAAGGTGACCAGAACTGCACACAATATTCTAGGTGAGGTATTACCAAGGAATTGTATAGTTTTAACATCATAGCGCTTGACTTAAAATCCACACACCTGGAGATGTAACCCGACATCCTTGCCTTTTTAATTTCTTCCCTGCATTGGCAAGAGTGGGACATGGAAGCATGAACATACACACCAAGGTCTTTCTCATAATCAACTTCCTGTATTTCTGTGGAACCCATAAAGTACTTGTGCTGTGTATTTCTGTTCCCTGCATGGATTAACTTAAACTACATTAAATTTCATCTGACAGGTATCAGCCCAGTCACTAATTAAATCAAAATCCCGCTGTAGCCTCTGTGCTGCTAATACAGTATCTGCTACGCCACCCACCTTGATGTCGTCTGCAAATTTGACCAAATTTGAGGAGGGGCTCCCCCTTTGGGTCTGGTTCCTCCCAAGGGTTCTTCCTTCTAGGGAGTTTTTCCTTGCCACTGTCACCTCTGGCTTGCAAAAAAAGAATAGTTTTACTGTTACTTTATAGTTGCCCTATTTAGATATCGTGTGACAATAAGAGTGTATCTTTGCCAGGGACATGGGGTCAGGGGAGGCATCATAAAAATAAAAAAAGCAAATAATGATAGAAGCCTCATCTCCAGGAGATGCTTTGCAAAAATGCAATTTAAAAAAGAATATAAGGAGAACTGAGTTTGCACTACCCCATGTGAATTTAAAGTTAGCAGAACTTGAGACTGAAGAGCACATTTTCAACATAACACAGAAACGTGTTTACGCGCCATATCTGGATGTGGTAACACGACTAATTATGCCAGGTTAACACGGATGAAATTGACATGTTTTTTACACATTTTGTACGTGTTATCACGTTATTAGACCTGCAACGATTCATCGAGTAACTCAAATAACTCAATTTAAAAAAATCCTTGATGCAAATTCCATGTAATCAGGCCAGATGTAGGAGTATGTAATAATAATAATACTGAAAATAAATATATTACAAATACATCATATATAATACATTATAAATACATATATACAGACATATACATGTATTCAGATGTCTATATTTGAACCTACAAATACTGACAGAATAATAAACATTATTATTATTATTATTATTACTACTACTACTACTACTACTACTAATAATAATAATAATAATATGTTAAACATACTTTCTAATAGCCTCATATGTGTCCACCCCTGTGTGTGTACGACAAGTGTGAACTGATTGGTCCTCAGAAGTGGTGGTAGTTAATGGTGTCATGGTGCAGCAGTGCTACCTCCCCTAAGGCGAGGGCAGGTGGGACCAGGTAAACAAGGCCCCCCGGCCGCCCCCATGACACAAGGGCCCATGGCCACGTGCCCCTGAGACAGCCACCTGCCTAACCCAAAAGGGAACCAGCAAGGGACCAAGGGGACAATGGCCCGCATAGGAGGAACCTAACATGTTTTATTGAGGAAAGAGTAAATGAGCACCTTGGTACCCTCCATGGGCCAAATCCAAAACCTATTTTCAAACAAAGCTCGACAAATGCAACGTGACTTTGCCCAAACAAAGCCGGGTAAAGGCAACGTGCAATTTTGCCCAAACAAAGATCGACAAATGCAACACTTAACATAGTCCAGGCTAATCTGAGCAAATGCAACAAACTATTTTACCCAAACAAAGCTGGGCAAAGGCAACACGTAACTTTTCCCAAACAAAGCCTGGAAAGACAATGCTCAATTTAGCCCTAACAACGCTCAACAAACGCAACACATAACTTTGTCCAGACTAAGCCGGGCAAATGCAACATACAATTTGGCAAAGGCACCACGTAACTACAACAAATAATAAATAATTACCAAAATCAAAACTTAAAGGTCTATTGTTTTAGCCAGTGTATACAATGTGTTCTACAGCCGGTCTCCTAGTGGTAACACTGGCGTTATTATTAGCTAATTTCACTAGTGTTCATAAATGTAACAAGACTAAGCGGCAGTAGACACATTGCATGCTGGGATTTTTACAAGTGTCCACAGTATGCTACTGTATTCATAATTCATAAAACGGTGCGATTTTAGACTAACTTGTCAGAGACCTTAGAGGAGAGCAGAGGCTCAGAACGGGATAGTTGGAGACAAGAAATATTGAGAAAATTCACAGTACATTAATCTTTTGTTTAATTTTTGAAGTAATATATGCAGAACTTTTAATTCTGAATTATTTAGAAGTAATTGTAAGTATGTTAGCTTAATCTGTTATCGCTACTTGTCCTAACCAGAACCCCTGTTAATAAGCGTTAGCTTTTAATTGATTTACCTTCTAATAATTTCTTAAATTAAAAAGTCATTCATTTTGTTAAAGAGAGGGTTTGAGCTAAATCTTTTTTTTTTTTTTTTTTTTTTACTATTGTAACCTATTGACTGGTGATGTCTGTCACGTTACGAATCCAGGTGAGGAAACAGGCGGAGAAGTGCAAAAGTCTCCCATTTGGGAGCTTTATTGCACGGAGACTAGCAAGGAAGACTTCATGAGACTTCAATGACAGGACTGAGGAAACAGACTTGAACGAAGACTAAAATACACAGCACTAATGACTAACAACGAGACACAGCTGGTAAACGCTGGGATTCCACACGAGGGCGGCGAGGGGGCGTGGCACACAGAAGGGTCGGACAGGAGGGCATGACACATGTAAAGCACCCTGGGACAACTCTGTTGTGAAGGGCGCTATATAAAAATAAACTGAATTGAATTGAATAAACATGGCTATAAATATTTATAAAAAGTATGTTAGTTAGTATGGCAATGGCAGTAGCAAATAAGTGTGGCTGAAAGGTTTCCAGGAAGAATCAATGACGTCGCTGACCTTAAGCGAACTGCATAACCTCAGTTTTAGGAGAAATGAGGCTTTGACACCCTCTACAGGCAGACTTATTGTCCCTGTCAATCACAACATGGCTATTGTGGCTATAACCCCCTGCCATCGGTACCTAACCTACCTCCCTTTAGTAGACCGGTAATAGCAGTACAGCTCTGCATCAGGATAAGCTGGTTTTGATACATGTTCCTGCTAAACCCCTACAATGAAATGTAATATGAGCTTGTTTTCCTGGGTAGAAGCTTTGTTACGTGACCTCGCACTTCCAAGACCCACCTTGTCGTGCTTCTCTAAGCTGAAGCTGCAGAAATGTTATTTCTTAGGGCAGAGACAGAAGGTGACAAGGAGGAAGTTTCAGGGTCAGAATTTCAGTTATATAAGTTGGCGAGTTTGAAGTTATGAGTGTTTCACAAATAGTGGTGAGATTACAAAAATGATTGTGCTTGGAAATAATAGTATGCAAGACGTATTTATTTTGCAGTCAAGGCATAGAAGTCTTTTGTTTGGCAAAATTTTGTAAAAGGGAAAGTCGATAACCATTAGTAATCAGTAGCAACCTTATCTTCTATTAGTCAGCAGCAAATAAAGGCAAAATTAGTTATGCTTCCCTTTTAACTCATAAAATAGTGTGCTATAGTCAAAACAAAAGAGAATAAATATGCAAAATTATTCTGTTGTTTATATGCCCTTAAAAGATAAGTTTAAGCCTAATTTATCGAATATTATCAATTGATTACAGATATCTTTATTACATACATTTGAATAAATAATGTATTAGAATAGTTTGATATGGAATATCCATTCATATTAAATAAATGAACAACTCTGTGCCTTGAGGCCTTAAGAATAACATTATCTTCCACATTTTGCCGATGAGTCTCTTCTCTATAGCACCCCGAGTGCACAGAGCCATTGCTGACAGCTATTGATTTTGAGTCATATGCACAAAGAATGGATTTTTTTTATACCCAGAGCACTTCAACTTACTTTTAGAGTGAACCTCTTCTTTAATGGCCTCCATTGTGCATTTCTCACCTGGCTGATGCAAACCAACTATTTTATACCACTGTTAACGCCTTATGAGAGCCATTTGATTGATAAGGCAGAGTAATAGTTTCTACTCAGTAGTATTTGGCCTACTTAGCTTTAGAATTTAGCTGGCTAGTTGTGGGAATTTAGCCCAAGATATCTGAATTACTGCTGCTGTTTTTCGCTAAGCGCCCTAGCAAGTTTTTTAATGACCTCAATAAGTGAGGAACATGTTCAGTGTTTTGTTTGAAGAGTGCTGTTTTTTAACAGCACAATGTTTCCTTGCTCTGGTGCATTGGACTTTATTTTCAGAGCGTTACCTTCTACTGGTCACCAAATAGTAGCGCCAGCAGCAACTTTTCCATTTTGTTTCCTTCAAAGTTCGCTACCCAAGTTGTAGCCAAGTCCAACCCTGTTTAGGCATAGCAAATGTGATGGTGATAAGGCTCCAGCCTTTACCAGCTTTGTGAAACTATGCCGTCTGCATTAAATTGAAGCTTAATGCATGACAGATTAAAGAAATGGTAAATCCCCAGAATTATTGAAGGTATGTACCTTTTCCTGCTCTGTAAAGGCAGATTATAATATGTTTGCAATCCTGGAATTCTAAAATCATTAGGTGTTGCAGTATTTAGCAAAAAATGATGCTATTTGACGAAAGAGGAGCCTTATATTGACTGAGATGTACACACATATCTATGACTTAGCCTCCCTCCCCATAGTTATAGTTTATTTGCTTATAAATCAAAGCCGCCAGAATAGCCACAGACATGAAGACAAATTAAACCCTACAGCTACGTGGCTGATGTTACAAACAAAGGAAAACCAGCAAGGAGATTGACCAGAGATCTTTCCGCTTTCCCTTCTTCAGGTTTAGGTGACTGCATGTCAGTGTGTGCAGACATTACATGAAGTCTTGCAATAACAGTCAGTGGTTTTATTAGTACCAGGCTCTGTGCAGGCATACGGCAGCAGTTCAGTGTGTAGATTTTACACTTAGAGACCGAGTGCATATATACAGTACATGAGATGAATGCCAATTTCAGAATTTATTAATTCATAAACCGATGGCACAGACGTGGGCGCACGGCCACACATAAACACATGCGCATGATTGCGAGTTATGAAAGAAGAGAGCGGCCTGTATAGCACATTGTCAGAACAGATGCCCCGACTAAAAGGGACTCATTTCACACCCTCGCTGGCAGCCTGGGGGCTCACTGCAGGGAAAGGTGGGGGGTGGGGGGGGATGGGGAAAGGGGGATAGAGGGTG
>JAODKN010000050.1:4064960-4075054 GCA_026774425.1 Petrocephalus zakoni | reverse complement strand
CCTCCGCGTGTGACCTGCGACTCGTGTGTGCTTTCCCCCTCTGTCTCGAGTTTGAGTGTGCCCTGTGACTGGTGTGTGAGTGTGCCATGTGACTGGTGTGTGAGTGTGCCCTGTGACTGGTGTGTGAGTATGCCCTGTGACTGGTGTGTGAGTGTGACCTGTGACTGGTGTGTGCGTGTGACCTGTGACTGGTGTGTGCGTGTGCCCTGTGACTGGTGTGTGAGTGTGCCCTGTGACTGGTGTGTGAGTGTGCCCTGCCATGGGTTAGTGCTTGTCCTGGGTTGTTCCCTGTCTTGCGCCCATTGCTTCAGCGATAGACTTCGGACCCCCGCGACCCAGCAAAGCATAGAAAAGAGGGTGCAAAAAAATGGGTGGATGATTCATAACGAGAGCTGGTCTTTAAGATATTAAGCTGACTTTGAATTAATAATGATAATGCGCTATTAGGCCTAACTGCTTAAGTGCTCAACACTGCAATACTTTCTACTGACACCTGTTAGTTACATCAAACCGTAAAAAAGTCTAACCCTATTAGGTGAATGGAGTTTAATTATACTTAGTGTAGTGTTTGAAGTTCAGGAGCTCACCTCCGACACGATCTATACAGCAAGTGATATTTCACCTGTTAAATCAATGCCTACGATTTTTGTAGCTTAGTGTTGTGATACAGCATATGTCCACATGGTGGCACCAAACGATCTTAATAAATGTAGTGACGATCACCCGGCTCTGTAGGATAAATGTAAACAGCTGTCAGTGTGCCCTTGGGAGCGCTACGCAACCGTGCATCGTATTTTATTCTTCTAGGTATGTTCTTGAGGAGTTAAGGGCCATTGATTAAAGTGTTTCTGTAAAAGACAACGAGTCAAAAAACAAACGAATAATAATAATGATAACAAATATATACCCAAAAAGAGGTAAGAATCGCTAATGCTCTGTTGACTCAGTAACTGCAGAGTTCCAGAATTCCTCTGGCATTAATCCCAGCACAAAATCTTTCGAGCGACTCCATATTGATGAATGGGATGTGAATAAAGTTCCTGTAGGTGTAGTGGCCAGGTGTCCCTATACTTTTCTTCATATGAAAGTGAAAGGTGATGAGTTGTCATTGTTGACACACCACAGCACGCAGTGCAGAACAACAAAATGTTTCCTCTGCATTCAACCCATGTGACATCATGACACAGCAGGGGGCAGCAATGTGAGGGTCCGGGTAGCAGTGCTTGGGGACGGTACCTTGCTCAGGGTACCTCAGCTGTACTTGTGGGTCGGGGACCTTGAACCTCGAATCTTTCGATTACATAGTTGCATTCTGAATAGTCGCAGTCTGAATACTGAGTACAGGTACAGACTGAGTACCGGCGAGTGTGCTGACATCCCTGATGTGTGTAATCACAAAAGTGTCTGTGTTTGTATGTAAATCTAACTGGGAAAGCAGAACAGCCACGCTGGGAAGGATATCCTGATGACCAGCCTGTAACTCCCTCCCCATTTAGTCCATTCTACAAACCCTGCTGTAGTGTGTGTGTGGGGTGGGGGGGCAGTCAGAGTACAGCGGGAAATCACCCAGACAGAACATCACACAGAAGGCCATTTTCCTGCCAGCCCTTGGGTTACCTACCATGTCAGTGTCTCAGTTAAGCAATTAAATGGAACAGCACAGGTCCCAGGATTCAGTGCGTAACAGCACAGGTCCCTGGATTCAGTGCGTTACGGCACAGGTCCCAGGATTCAGTGTGTAACGGCACAGGTCCCTAGATTCAGTGCGTAACGACACAGGTTCCAGGATCCAGTGTGTAACAGCACAGGTCCCTGGATCCAGTGCGTAATGGCACAGGTCCCAGGATCCAGTGCGTAACGGCACAGGTCCCTGGATCCAGTGGGTAACGGCACAGGTCCCAGGATCCAGTGTGTAACGGCACAGGTCCCAGGATTCAGTGCGTAACGGCACAGGTCCCAGGATTCAATGCGTAACGGCACAGGTCCCAGGATTCAATGCATAACGGCACAGGTACCGTATTTCAGTATGTGACAGTGTTATCACCACAAGCTGTTGTACCTAGTGTGCCCGACCCACCCTGTGCCAGACGACGTGGCTTCTCTATGCACAGCAGAAGTGAAGAGACACAGGCCGGCCTGAGCCGGTGCTGAACAGGAAGTGACATGCCACAGAGCTTTCACAAGACGTCTAAAAGCATGCTGGCAGCTTGAGCAACAGAACTGGTGTATCGGGCTCCTTGCGTCATGCTGCCATGCGGGTGGCTGTCAGCTGTACATGTTTGTGTCTATGCATGTATGTGTGGCCTGTCTGCCAGTTACCATGGCGGGTGTGGGCAGCCAGTGGGCAGCCGTTGGCTTCCAGCTCACGTCGGCTTTGCCTGTTTACGGTCTCCACTCAGGGCCGGACCAGCTGCTGATAGCTGGTGTTTTTATGGGCGGTGACATTTCCCCACCCATGTGGGGTGGGCCGGTCCATCTGGAGCGAGGAAAACATTGATTCTTCCTTGTTTCGTCAGGTCTGTGGTCAGGCCTGCTCAATCAAACTCTGGATTATTGCTGTAGTTTGTTTTTGTTTCATTTTAAATGAGCTTCCATGTGTGAGAACAGTTAAATATAGACCTTAAGGTGTTGCAGGTGCTCCCCTCTGTGTAAGTGTGGGTGTGATGCATTGTGTCATTCTGTGACACAGCTCCTGGGCATGTGGTTCAGCTTGAACACTCTGGAGAAGCTGCTTGCAGATTCCTCGAGTGAAGGACACTGACACGCCCTTGCGCTGACTGTGATTGGCTCTGATGCTCCGTGTTCTTCCCGTACTGCCGTACTGGGTCATACATGTGTCACAGTCAGGGACGGCCAGGCACCATCCAGAACAGTACAGCAGGTCCCTATGAAAGAGTGCCCCCCGGGGGGGCACAGGATCACAGGATCTGAAGCGTACTCCCTCCATTGTTCGGCCTGGTCACTTCCCACCCAAGTCCGCTTCCAAATCTGCGAGGCCTTCTTCCCAGACTCTGTTATCAGCGAATCACCATCGCGGTGTGGACCCTGCCGCAGGCCGCGCCAGGGAGGCAGCCCAAGGATTTCCGGGAAGCGCTATAATTAAAACCCTGATCTGGCGGAGCGGATGGGCGAAGCGACCGTCTCCTTTGGAATCGTCACATCTAATCGGAACAACGGGCAGGAAGAAAAACTAAAGTGAGGAAGAAGTGAGCTGCACTCGCCGGCTTCTTCCTTGGCGGCCGGGCCGGGCCCGGTGTTCTGGCCTGCACGCCCAGCGTGGGTCATGCTCCGGTTTCCTCCCCTGGTGGCACGCGGGGCTAAATATAATCCCGACCCCAAGACCTCACCGACGCATGCCCCGCGGCACGGTGGGAAGCCAGCCCGAATGGAGAATCATAGGCCAATCTCCCAGAATTCCTGTCCAGTCACAACAACAAAGGAAGGTCAACTTAGCCGTTAACTTTAGACTTCTGAAATATGGCGGGGCAGCGGGGTGTTTGGTCGCGACAGAGGGTTTGCACCTGTGCGTCCCGCCAGTTCGCGCCTCTCCCACCTGGACGTCATCATCCACTGCCGTAAGTGGCACACACAGTCGCTGGCCTCTCCGCCGCATTTGAAGATGGTTTCTCTCTCTGCTCCTGCGTTTCTCATTAGAAGCAGCCTGAATTACGCTGCATTACGCCGAGTGACCCGAATCTGAGCGCCAGATTCTGATTTAGATTGTACGTCTGGATATCCCAGTAGAAGGTAGCCTTGTATTTTATCTTTGCTATTCAACATTCCAGCTGCCCAGGGTGGATTAACTTATCTGGATGAACTATCTAGGCTGACATCAGCATGGATACTGATACGCTGCGTTTCTGAGGAGGTGGGCTTGGGGCCCTGATGTTTGCCGGGACCCTCGGTTATAGCCTGGGATAGCCTGAGTGTTAAGCCGCCCCTGTGTGTGAGCAAGGTGAGGCCTCCTCACCCTGGCCATCGTTCATACCCACGTGCAGGAGGTGAGCAGTCGGGTGTGACGGCCATTCCGTGGCTGGTGGGGCGGCCGCTGCCATGTGGACAGCCCACTCACCGGTACGGGAGGCGCACGTGCCGGGGAAGCCGCTGTTAGGTGAGATTGAAATTCACAGGCGCTGCTGCGCTGAGTCAGAGCCGCGGAGGGATGGGATGAAATTAAAAATGGAAACCGGGCCGGTGAACGAGCCTCATTTCCGTCATTGGGGCGGGGGGGTGCACTTTCGGTAGTGTTAGGAACACCAAGTACTACAAAGTGACACCTTTTCCCTTTTCTAACACAATATAGCTAAGCCTGTGCTAAAGTGTGCTCAGAGGTGTATTATAAGGTAATTAGAGATCAGTCTCATCATTGTGCTGATTTTAATGCATGTGCCTCTGGTGATAGGCCATCTTGGAGTCGATGACAGTTCTGTTGTTAGTGACATGCAGTGAGACAAGTCATATACAGTGACAGGGGATTTGTGCAGCAAAACATGACCTTTGACTCCAGTTTAGCCTTTGACCCCAGTATAACCTTTGACCTCAGCTCTCTCTAGACTGAAGGTATGACAGCTTCCCTACTTTCCATCAGTTTTGAATCCAGCTGCCTGTGTGGTTTTAGTGCAGGAGGATAGATATCAGAGCATCGTCCTCCCCAGTAAAAACGGCACAAAGCAAAGAAAACACACCGGTGTCCAGGCCGGCCACCTTCTGCATGGTGACGTGCCGAGCGGTTTTCCGTACACCCGGGGGGCTGGGGGGCAGCGTGTTTGCGGGTCAGATTTCCCGTGACACACAGTCGCAGTTTGAGCTTCTTTTACGGGGAGGGGGGTTGGGTGGGACTTTCTGCCCAGTTGCGTAACTTGCAATGTGAGCGAGAGGAGAAAGAAAGAAGGAAGGAAGAAAGGAAGAAAGGAAGTGGAAGAAAAAGAGGATTCCTTGGAGCTGCCAGGGAGGAGGGGCAGAGTATGGCATTGGGCGTCATGTTCTGGCTCTCTTGCCTTCATCTCTGTGTGGCTATCTGTATAAGTGTGTGTGTGTGTGGGGTGGTGTCCCCCCAGTCCCTGTCCATGCTAGAAATCTCACCTACCTGCCACAGTCTGTCATTTCCTGTAACACGTGAAAAGAATGATGCATGTTGGATTTGCCGGCTGCCTTAAGCACATGCTCCCGCAGCACTCTATTCTGTTTATATTTACGCCAGTGGCCCCGCCCACTGTCTCGCTGTACTCGTGTCAGTGTTATTTTGGCAGCAGGATGCCGGCCGTAGATAGCAGAGCTTGCTTAGCGATGCAGGCCTGATTGGTACATTCTGGCAGGGCGGCTGTAAGCGGCCCATGTTTCAGGAATTACCACATGGCGATATTTACAAGGGCAGGGCAGTTCAGTGTCCTTTTACAGAGGAGTTAAATGACGGCGGCTCATATGTTCATAGACAGTGTTGTGCTTCTTATGCGGAGATTAACCTTGACAGCGATCCAAACACGCTCATTAAGCCTGACTCAGGTTCTGAGGTCATCATCTGTGATGGGTTTGGTTTTTTCTGAGCAAAAATAAACATTTGTGTGTTACACTGTAATACAAAACCCTCGGCGGATGTCCTGAGGTCAAGGTCCAGAATATGACGTTGAAACTTCCAAGCAATTCAGTCATGAACGTCATCAGTCGGCCAGCAGTGCAATCTCCTGCCAGACTTGGTTATAATTCTTGATATGTTTTTACTTATTTAACGGACACTTTTATGCAAAGCAAAATACATCTTTTGGGATGGAAACACTCTGCCGACACTGGGACTTGACTTTGGGATTTGAACCAGCAACCTGCCGACTTTGGGATTTGAACCAACAGCCTCAGAGCTAGTGAGGATAGTTTCCTAAACTGCTGAGCCACACACTGCCGTATGGCAGTGCCTCGGCAATGAGGTGAATTATAAAGTGTCACAACACTTAGAGAGAGTCCATCCTGGACTGGGTCTTAGCTATAATCTCTGACTTTTGCACTGCCCCAAAGTCCAGATCGAGGTCTGCCATTATGGGTATAGGACGCTCGTTATGCAGGAGTGATGCCGTTACCCATGGCAACACCCTTTTAACTTATTATTCCCTTCTTTTCACGCCTTTAGCTCCCAGCACCCGCCAGCCGCTACATTGTCACTGGACGGCTGTTTACGCCGTGCGGCTATTTAGAGAGGGAAAATGTCTGCAAAGCGTGTTTTACGGCGCAGCTTTCCACAGCGATCTCAGATGCAAGCTGTAAATCCTTGAAGTGGCCCCAGGGGTGTGAAAGTCCGGTTTGGCGGTTTCTCCACCCTGGGCCGGGGCCCGTTCCCCGGGTTCCGATCTGGGTTCATCCGGACAGGAAATGGGGGATTTCTTCGAGTTCCCCTCTCTTTAAGCCGA
Organism: Petrocephalus zakoni; assembly: GCA_026774425.1. Lineage (NCBI taxonomy): Eukaryota > Metazoa > Chordata > Actinopteri > Osteoglossiformes > Mormyridae > Petrocephalus > Petrocephalus zakoni. The sequence goes on along the minus strand of JAODKN010000050.1, from coordinate 4,068,659 downwards.
TCGTGTAGCAGTGAGAACTGGTCAATGGCTCTCTGCTGCCCGGTTCGTGAGTCTCTGTGTGCGCAGGCATTTATTTAATGTTTTTTCTCTGTTTGTGAACTCTTGGACTGCACCAAAGCCACGGGGGGGGGGGCCCGGAGGAACCATTCAGCAAGTGATAAAAGACAGTTGTACCCAGCTGACATAACCACCCCCCTGCACCCCGAGTTCCAGCCTCCTCTCCTCTGAAAAGACACTTTTTTCCCCGTCTTTTGTCCCGTCCCTCTGAGTTTGGGGGGGGGGGCAGTGTCGCTGTGTGGTCTGTTAGGGCCGTTGAGGACAGACACAGAGCCTCCTTTATGTCGGCCAGCCTCGGCCCACAAGAACATTCTTCCATGCTGCCTATTCAGCAGCCCGCGGGCCAGCCCACATCCTTTCGGGTGTCGGCACCGGTCCTGGCAATGGGCCGACGGTAATGGTCGTGATAAGGGCCCGATAAACGAAGGCTGGATTCCTTCGTTTTATATCCCATATAGGGCGTCATCTGGTCTCTCTGAAACGCTCTGCTGCCTGGCTTTCTGACGTCCGGGGTCCATGCTCTTCTGTGCATCCTTACGACAGCCCATAATAAACACTTGACGTTCTCCTCAAGGTGGACTTTGCCCTTCTGTCACCTCAGAGTTTAATCCGTATATTAGATTTGTGGCGTCAGGTCCATAGCGTAATCTCATAGATTTTATTATCTTACAGATTGCTTGCAGCGAATGTGTTACTGGGACATTTTGCCAAGTTTCATACTCAAATATCCAACAGCACAACTCTTCATGGGACTTGAACCAACAACATTATGGTGACACAGCTTAGCTTAGATGCTGCACCATCTGTCTCCAGCGCAACGTGAAGCAAAAACAATAATAATCCTTGTGAAGGGATGCCTGTCCTCTCTGGCGGAGATACCGCCCCCCTGGCTAGGTGTGTCCTGACTCATCACCTCTCATAGCTCCATGCCTCACCCGTTTCATAAATCTTTTACTTCTTTCTTTTTCTTCTTTTCTCATCTGTTCTGGATTCTCTCCCAGGGCGGGTCGAGTTCCCCTTACAGTTTATTGTTGGGCTGAACCTATCCGTGTCACCGTTACAGAATCCTCTGAGGGTGGCCATAACAAGCCTTTGTTTGGGGAGCAGGCAGGCTGAGCAGCCTGTAGATGTAGCGGGTATCTGCCCCAGTCCCTCCCCCACCCACAAAATAAACAGATTCCAGCAGATGTTTGTGTGTCACTTATACCCGTGCTCCCCGTGTCACGTTTCCACGTGGGTTCCTGACGTCCATGTGCCCGTGAAAGCTGTTTGATTTCACTTCCCCCACTGGCCTTCCTCTCTATCCTCATCACCCCCCCACCTCCGCTTTAAAGCAGATGGAGATATTTCCGTCGCGCTGCAAACGGCGCACTCGCACGCTCCTGCTTTCTGCTGGAAGAGCTGTAATTAGGAGCCAGACGGGCCGCGGACTCCGGCTGCGAGGCGCCGTTTAACACGTGTAGGGCCCCTTTCATCTTGGGGAAGGCAAACACGTGCTCAGGCTCGATGTCCCCGAGCAATCTGCCTTTCTGACTGGCCCTAACCCCATCGTTAGGGGTATGCAATGGCATCATGATGACCCCTTGTGAACGTGTAAACCACTTGCTGCCGGCCACGTTGGTCCTCTCATAAGACAGTGTCAACCTGCCCTTCCATCATCCTGCTTTGCTTTGCCCTAATCGCTGACAGTAGCGTGCTGGTTCTTGGTTCGAGTCCCAGGGCCCCTGTTCTGGAGCTGTCCTCACTTATTCTGAGCCGCTCTGTGTCCATCTCTTTAAATGGGTCAGATGCTGAAATTAGCTTTGTTTGAAAGAACAGGCCGACAATGACATAACGATGCTTATAATGATTGTATCATGCAGTCCATATTGTTTAGTAATAACAGAATCTTTCCCTTTGCATATCCTGCTCAGCAGAGTAGCCACATCTCAGTGGGGCCCTTAGGTGAGGCCCTTAACCGCCCTGAAAAATGTTTTAGGGGCGCGGGATAAATGGCCAACCCTACGCTTAGACTCCAAGCTTCACTCACTTTGCTGTATGTATGCATACTGTATGCCCTAAAAGCAAAGCATGATGGGATATGTGACAACTATTACATTCCAACTTATCTGTACATGTAAAAAAGGTAAAAAAATGAAAATTAAGCTTCATTTTGTTTTTTTTCTCTTATGAGCCGCTGAACTTGAGCTCCAGGAGAGTCGTCTGTAATTTGGATAGCTGAGCTTTCTGGAATAATTAGTAAAGATTAACTACTTAACTACTTGCTTGGCGCTGTAAGAGTTACTCTCTCCTCATACTAAGTCACAAGGCTCCACTCCAGTTCCGCTTTTATTTTTGTTTTTGGGCATGTGTGGCAGGAGATGACTCTGTCGACTGTAGTGTTCTCTGGCCCGAATCACGGAGGATGCCCGGAGGCTCGTGAAAACTATCTGAGCAAACGGCCAGTTTCGGCTCCGTGCAAGGCAACAGTAATCCACTTGTGTTTTCTACCAAGGCCACGGAAGAAAGGGCTTAGATCACATGGCACTAGAGTAAACACATGGATTAAAGTGTGAAAGGGCACAATCTGCTTTGTTTATGTCCGTTCAGCAGGCGGGCATTTTCCCAAGCCGCTACACTCGAGCTGGCACGTAACTCGCTCCTGTTCCAGAAACTTCCTAATTTAAAATATAATGGAGTTCTATTTTTCTTACTAGATGTGGTGGAAGTATCACCTCAGGAGGTATAACTCAGACCAGGAACCAGACACGACAAGGAGCCCTGGCCAGGACATAGTGTACCAAAACAACCGCACTTTGGGATTATTTACTTTATTATTGTGTAGTTGCAGTTTGTTCCGTTAACTACTTTGGGTGATCAGAGATAGATAAAATAGGCAAGACAAAGATTTTTATAGTTACTGCATAGAGCAGTGAAATGTCATTTGACAGCACTACAGCCAGCAGTTACGATGTATACAATATGCATAGACAGGGATGAGAAACATAGACTCACACACAGATGGACATAGAAATGCACAATATGCATAGACAAGGACAATGAATATAGACGCACACGGATAGACATAGAAATGCATAATAAACATAGACAAGGGCAATAAATATAGACACACATGGAGAGACATAGAAATACATAATATACATAGAGAAGGGCAATAAATATAGACACACACGGATAAACATAGAAATGCACAATATACACAGAAGTATGATTCCAGAAAAGCATGCACGATATTCGTGTAATGGTGCAAGATCAGATTAATAACGAGCAGGAAGTAGAATCTTACAGAATTTCCGTTCACTGTAGTTTCCGTGAGGTGGTGTAACAGTGCAGTGCTTAGCAGTGTAACTTGAGACCTCTGGAAAGAGGGTTTGAGTCTCTACTTGGGTTCAGTGTGTGTGGAGTTTGCATGTTCTCCCTGGGTGGTTGTGGGGTTCCTTCTGCGTACACTGCTTCCTCCCCGTGCTGAGGTTATTTGCCTGCCTGTGCATGGTGTATGAGTGTGCCCTGTGACGGGCATGTGCCCCATCCTCACTCGCTGCCTGCCTGTGCATGGTGTGTGAGCGTGCCCTGTGACGGGCATGTGCCCCATCCTCACTCGCTGCCTGCCTGTGCATGGTGTGTGAGCGTGCCCTGTGACGG
>JAODKN010000050.1:4046532-4064697 GCA_026774425.1 Petrocephalus zakoni | reverse complement strand
GTGCCCCATCCTCACTCGCTGCCTGCCTGTGCATGGTGTGTGAGTGTGCCCTGTGACGGGCAGGTGCCCCATCCTCACTCGCTGCCTGCCTGTGCATGGTGTGTGAGTGTGCCCTGTGAAGGGCAGGTGCCCCATCCTCACTCGCTGCCTGCCTGTGCATGGTGTGTGAGTGTGCCCTGTGACGGGCAGGTGCCCCATCCTCACTCGCTGCCTGCCTGTGCATGGTGTGTGAGTGTGCCCTGTGACGGGCAGGTGCCCCATCCTCACTCGCTGCCTGCCTGTGCATGGTGTGTGAGTGTGCCCTGTGACGGGCAGGTGCCCCATCCTCACTTGCTGCCTGCCTTACGCCCACAGACTCCTGACCACCTGTGACCCTGAATAGCCCAATTGCTTTTGGAAGATGGATGTAGTTTTCGCTATACGGTGGTGATTAAGCCATCACTTGTTTAGCGACAATACACTGAATCATGTTTTTTTTACACTGTTATTCACCAGCTACACCTTTATGAACATGACAAACACGGGAACAGCCATTATTCCTGAACAAAAGCAGTGGTAAGAGGAGGCCTGTTTTCAGAAGAGTGTCTTGGAGACTTTCTGACCCCAATCCGGCCCAAACAATAACAAACTAAAGTTTTGTCCTTGGTCCCGCTGCCAAAGGACGGCAAGAAGAACAGAAATAGCCGGAGGAAGGAACGGAGAAGTGTCCCGATTGCCGCTTCACTTCAAGAATGAAAAAGTGACTTTATCTGATTTCATCTGCTTGGTGATTTGGTAGATATTACACAAGTGTGCATAACCTCAACTTCTGCAGTCTTGGCAGCAGGCAAGGCTCGCCCTCATAATTAAACTGTAAGAATAACTCTTTGTATGGCAATCTACTGTACAGTTGGTAGAAAAACCGGCGTCAGTGTTCTGAGACTTTAAAAGAACCAGCATGTGACTGGTGTATAATTAACCAAGACCGAAAGTCGGAAGAGGGGCGTGAGGGTCGGGGCTGGCGCCAGCATAGCATGAATTCTGCAGATCATAGGTTAAATTGAACTTAAGTGACATTGCAGTTCATGCATCTCCTTAGTTACATGTCACATTTTTGCTGATGATGCAACTGAATGTGCTGTATAGTTTCAATGGTGACCACAGACCTCAGAACCTAAAACACTTCAATGCAGACGATTAAACTGCTGAGCCCTGCAAAGCAAACCCAGAGTATTTCTATTGCTAATCTATGTAAGGAAACCATAATATTTCACATTTCATATATTGTCATACAACAACATTCTTCTCTTCTTTAAAACATCTGATTGAGCTGGTTGGGGGTATATTGTATACGCAGCCTTTCGTTTGTGTTGTTACTCTGTAAAAAGGTCCCTGCTGTCTACACATAGAGTTTGCACAGAAATGTTTATGCTGCATTTTCATAATCAGTTAGGGACGTCTTTTAAGGAAAGCCCACCACTTCTGTTCCTCTGGTGGTCTGGATGCGTTCTGTACACGCTCCTGGTGTACCTACAGAACGGAACCCACTGCACCCGTGGGTACAGCGCATCTCCACACTGCATAAGTCTCCTTTTTTACGCAGGGTTTATCCCCCTGGGGGCCGCTATTGTTTATGTGCCCTTTTATTTACAATCAGTTTATTTTCGACCTGCTGGGATCAAAAGTTCCCTAGATCAGTTATAAAAGATTTGGTTTTAAACAGCAGTTCTATGTGGAAATAACATTTTCTTTTAAAACAACCTTAGTAAAAATGAACTCATTGTCCTAATAACTGAATAGTGTATGAATGGGTGGTTTATTTGTAGAATGTCTCAGCATTTGTGGGGCTCCTTTAGAGGATAAACATCTAACTGGAAGTATAGTCAGTTATTTATATACAAAATACTACACACATCCTAAAACACGTGAAGGTTATGTTTAAACAAATGGTTCTACCCAGATAAACTGCTTTTTGTTTAACCTGGCGACAACTTGATTTGGTGACAGCTTCGGTAATGGGATACGAGGACCCGGTCAGTGGGCAGGCGACCTTATTTTTCGGTTCCCCTTGATAAACGAGGCATGTGAATGATGACATCACTGCCGTAGTCCGGAGTACAGGAGCGTTACTGTCTCTACTAGGGGGGCTATCGGGGTCCATGATACGGGCCCCTCGTTATGTAGTACATGGGCATTAGGGTTGGTGCTGCAGGGCAGCTGTGGCCCATTGCACAAGAGCAGATGTGCCACGCATGGCGATCTGCGGGTTACAGCGCGGTGCGCGGCGCAGGTCGCCGCCGCCGAAGGCGATACGGGGCTGGTCCTCGGCGGCGCGTCACCGCGCCTCATATTTATTCAGCGAGGAGGCAGGAGCCACTGCAAACTGGCTGCTGCTGGTTTTCTAAGGCGCACGAAAATACAAAGCGGACTCGCAGCCGGGGCAGCCACAAAGGACGGGGCGAGCACCGAGGCGCTTTATCCCGCAGACGAACGGAGTCAGGTAGCGTCGGCCGCCTGCGCGTCTCCGCCGATCGCGCGTCTCGGGGACGCGCTTTTCGCTCCCTATGTCTTATGTTACGAGACAAACGTCTAATTAGTAAACAGCGCCGGGGACTAGAGAGCTGACAGCGGTGAATGTGAGACGGTTTAACGGCTGCTGACTACGGCGGCTTATTCATCATGTGAACATGCCATTTAGGAATATATGCGTTAAATGTGCCGATCCGCGGCGTTTCGCTTATATTGACAGTGTGGGATGCAGAGTAATAATTGGACTTAGTAAGGAAAATAATGAGAGAAGGGTTTTTTTTTCTCGCATTTGGGTGACAAAGTGACACGAGCGAGCGCTTAGTAAAGTAGTTAATTTTTAACCCCGTAGTGACGCCCAGATGCCGGCTGGCAGGTCGGTCCGCTTTACGTGGCAGGACTGTCACGGCGGAGGGGGGGACTTCCGGGGCCGGACCGAGCCGGGCCGCCGAACCGGCGCGGGGACCGGGCGCGCGGCTGCTCCGGGACCCCCCCCCAGTCCCGATGCAGGACACCTCGGACCCGCAACTTCATAATGACCGCATGTCAGTGAAGCTGAGCGCCCGCCGAGACTCAATTTAGGAAATAACTTTGCAATTTAAGAAGTATAAAAATGTCAGGAAAGAAAGCAGGAAAAAGAGAAGAAAGATGTTGCCAGCTGTGCTGGGAGGGAAGCCGGGCCGGTGCGGGAGGCGGAGGTGATGGCAGGTCCCGGTTCCCGAGGTGTGACAGTACAGTCCAGCAGTGATCCGTTACAGGCATAACATTTGGCATTTCCATCTCTGGGCATGGGGAGGATGTTTGCATGGGCCAGCTGGTCAGGATGACATCCAAGTACACTGAGTTTCTCAGGACGGCCGTGGCTCCGCGGAGGGTACAGTAAGGAGGGCTGGGGGACTGCGGGCAGACGCGCAGAGGCCGGCCGCTGCTGACCTGCCCCCTGCTGGCCGGCCGTGAGACGCTCACCACAAACATCTGCCCCTCGCCGGGTACTGGAAAGCGGAAAAGCAGCATGTGGTGGATATCGTGGTTTCTAGGTCATGCGATGTCTGCTACCCGGTGAGAAGGAGCGCTTAGGACGTGCTAAATGCAGTAACCAGCAGAGTGTAATGAGATCGGCTGGGGGGGGGGGGCGCTCCGTTTTTTTACCTTTTGGCGGAGCTCAGAACGCTTCTCAAATTCACGTTCTGAAAACCAAATTCTTCTGTCGTTGTTGTCTGTTACTACACAAACTAACCCCCCCCATCCGGTTTTTATTTTAATTTTACTACAGCTTTTATTAACCCCGAGACCGACATTAAATTTGCCCTTATCTAGGATGACCAGATAATCCATGTCATCCTGGACGCTTTGAGCTACTTCAGGTTTTACAAACTACTTTAAACTGACAGGATCCTGTGTTTGGCTAAATAGTTCAGTTCTTCTTGCGCCCTGATTGGCTCATTTCCTTGACTGAAAGACTCATCCGGCCACCCGGCATTAACATCCAGGTCGTTTTAATTGAAATGGTAGTTTGCTCCTGTCCTAGCTCAAAGGACATGGATTATCAGGCCACCCTACCTTATCTGGGCCTGCTTGGCGTACTCATGCTTTCTGCAGCACAGAGATATTCCCTGGTTACTGGAACTCCCTTTATCTGCAGGAGATAAGTGACGTTCTGGTGGAACCTAGTCAAATCGGGTTTCGTTTGTCTTGATGTTTCATACCTTATTAGATGTGACTTTCAACCCATTTTCATATAATAACAGGCCAGTGAGTCGTATACGAGTTTGAGCCCGCGCAGAGAAGTGTGTCGCTCTGACCCGGGACCCTCCACGTCTCTGGATGTGGACGTGGACGATGCTGGATGCGGGACTTCTGCTTGGGCTCTTAACAGGCAGCGTGATGACGCTTCTCACTCTGCTGTCACCTGCTGTCACCTGGTGCCCGTGTGACATTGACATTGTCCAGCAGGTGTTTTTGCCTCTAGGTAATGCACTGAATAGTTCTGTAAATATGCGAGTGTACTAAGACATTACCACCTGCAATCTGAAAACATATAATAATCCCCTGAAGTGATTTAGCAGGCTAACACTTTGCTAGATATATTGTGTAAGTAGAAATTATTCGGATAAATACACTGTATATGGCGATATGTACATATTCAGCTTCAGTAAGTGTCACAGTTGGCAGGGAAACTTCCTGTCATTTGGACTGTTTGTATTTGAGGGACACTGTTGTGCCTTTGCTGAAATCACATGGCACCAGTTTTGGGAGCTGCATTGACATTTCGCTTTCAGGTCGCATGGGATACTGAGAGTCTCCGGTTGTCTGCGTCCGGTCCAGGTGCCCTGTCTGCATGGCTGAGCCCAGTTTGGTGGTGGAAATAATGACACAAGTTAAAGGTGGCCTCTGGCTTTGATTGGTGGGAATTCCAGGGCATCAGTCACGTGCGCGTTAAACCGCTGAGTCTGCCTTCTTTTGACAGGCCTTAAGGTATGCAGTGGGCCCTTTGAAGAACAGGGAGCACTCCCTAGAAGCTAGGCGGCACGGGAACGGAGATTTATGAATGGGATGTGGTAAAAATGCTGTTACTATTGTTGGTTTTATAGTTGGAACTGTTGCCAGACTACAAAGACGTCACCATTTTATTCACACTTGCCTCTAGCGTGTTGATGAGGTGGTTAACATTTGGAAACACTCCAGAAGGGTGTAACTAGTGCAATGATGCGGTAGAACGGGTTTAAAAAAGGCAGGTCAGCGAACTTGACCTGAGGCTCCATCCTGGCCTAACACTTAGTGGGTGCAATGAGTGCAGGACAGCGCTTGGCTGGAAGTTTGATCTGGTTTCTGAGTGTCAGTCCAGGGGCTCGACACATGCGTGCAACCACATTCAACCTCAAAAAAAAAACCGCGAAGGCATGAAAAGAGGCTTTGTACCAGGGTACAGAACGTGACAACCCGCGAGGACAGCATTTAATGGTGACAGACACCACACACATCACTGTGGCAAAAACAACACGGCGTGCTCCGAGCCCCGCACACCAGACAGGTCAGTCAAAAGAAAGACATGCATTAACATAAGGTGCTATGCAGCGCGGGCATGTTTGCATCGGCTACATGCCGTTTACAGCTGCCAGTCCTTGGAAATGAATGAGCCTTGGAATTCTGTGGGGGGGTGGGGGCGGGGTTATTGCTTGTGTTAACGTGGTGGCAGCCAGACTCGCGGGAAGTGGGTTAAACCGGTTGGTGACTGGCAGTGCATAACTGCCCCTCCATCATTCTGCTGAAATCCACACATCTCTCATCATTTCTACAGAAAACGCGAATGACCCAGTACGGTCTCTATTTCTTATTTTCTTGTTATTTTCGATATTTGCATTATCTCTTCCACAAAGGAGTCCCCTTAGACCGGAATGCTTTTGTTTTCTACCTGCATCTTGTTCTATTTAAAGCAAAGATTGCAACTGTTCTTATTTTTCCTGTGCATGTGTTTTCGCGCCTATCTGTGCCAAGCCGAGCATGCAGCCCTGCGCTCGGTGTTGCCTTGACGATGAAAGTGTGTGCGAATGGCGAGGAGGAGGCGGAGCTGTGTGTCGCATAACCGCAAAGGAGGCGAGGTTGCGCTGATTCTGGGTTCCAGACGTTCCCGCCCCTTGTTCCCCCACACGCAGCTTTTGTTTAGTCTGCCTCATACGGAAACTCGGTACCCCCCTCCCTGGTTCTTCCGTGACCCCCCCCCCACCTTCCAGAGTCTGTTTCTCGTCAGGACATGCCCGGCTCATGCGAATGGTGCCCTCTAATTTTCCTGTGCCACGCCAAACTACTGCCTTTTTCTTCCACCTGGTTTTAATCTGTACAGCCAGTATCCGAAGAATGAGGGATTATGGGAAAACAACATAACAGCGTGGTGTTAGCTACTCTGGGCTGATCACGCGTGCGGTTTGTCTTTAGCCTTTATTTCAGGGTCCTTGAGATTAAAAGCGATAAGTATGAATTCAAGTATGAACATGCAGAGGCCCTGGAAGAGCTCAGCAGTGTGAGGGTTCAAAGGGAGCTGTTTCAGAGTGCTTGTTTGGGTTTTCAGAGGGAGCCGTGAGATCCAGAATGAATGGGTGGCTAATGAACGCGCCCTCGGGAATACGGTGATGTCAGGAAGTCCTTCAATGGAGAGGAAGTGATTGAACTGAGGTGTGAGATGAATGAGTTTGTTTGAGGACAGCGTGAGTACATGGGTAGTCATCTCTCCTCTTCTGTTTCTGTTTCCACTAGAAGCCCTAGAAGAAGAGTTCGGAAGGCATGCAAAGTTGTGAAATATCTTCAGACAGCACTGATGATCCCCTTAGTAGTGGCCCACGCAGTCAGCGGCAACCTCGAATAGTAGTCATCGGAGCTGGCTTAGCCGGCCTTGCAGCGACCAAAACCCTTTTGGAGAACGGCTTCACTGATGTCACGGTCCTAGAGGCCTCGGACCGAATTGGCGGTAGAGTGCAAAGCGTTCACAACGGTAAGGATCACGTGTAATACGTGTGATGGACATTGATGTCATTTACACATGGTTTACTGAGGATTAGCCATAATGGGGGTGCCACTGTTTTTACAAACTAAATAGTTAATTTGAGGCTTAATGTTTGATAGTGGTTAAGTGACAGATTGATGACTTTTGTGTGAATCCTACAAGTGCATCCATGAAAAACGTCCTCCTTTGTCATCTATAAATTGTCTGATTTATGTAGCGGGAGTGTTTGTTGTTCCACCCTTGAGCAAGCTTCATATTATTACAATATTTGAAGTAAAATTTCAATGTGATATATATATCGATGTGTGAAGCATTAATTCCTTCTTACTACAAGAATTAGCTTTGCTGATAAATGCTAATTATGCTAAGTAATTAATGCTAAATGCTAATGCTATTGACTTTGAACGCTTCAGGACAAGCGACTTTGGAGCTCGGGGCTACCTGGATCCATGGCGCCCATGGGAACCCCGTCTTCCACCTGGCGGAGGACAACGGCCTGCTGGACACCACGGATGGCGAGCGCAGCGAGGGCCGCATCAGCCTGTACACCAAGAACGGTGTGGCCCACTACCAGACCAACAGCGGCAAGCGCATCCCCAAGGACTTGGTGGAGGAGTTCAGGGACCGGTACAATGAGGTCTGTGGGGGTTTGGGGGCACCCATCCGAACAGCGACTCGTGGTGTAATACGGTCAAGGAACGATCATAAATCAGTCAGTGAAGTAGGAAAGCAGTTAGGGTTTGACTAAAGGGTACAACAGTAACTCTCTCTTCATGAATGTTTCCTAGTGCACGCCTTTTGCCCTATTTAGTCTCCCCACATCTGTATCCGCATCTGAATGCTTGCCGCTGTACGGTTCCACAGTAAAGGCAGAGCAAGCCTCCAAGGTCAGATGTACCATAAGGCTCGGAGTCTCTGGAATTTGTGGGCACCCCGACACATGACGTTTCCCAGGGTTTGGAAGCTGCCCCATTTCCATCCAGTATGCTAGATTTGTTTTGGGAAGCAGGAAGGAGGCCATGCCATGATATTCTCAGCCGGGCTTAAGTCCCGATGGCGTATCCGTAAAGCGGAGGATATCCAGGCTTCCGAGGAGTGTGAGTCGTTTATGTTTTGTTTGGAGAAACTTCGGCTGTCTGTGCAGGTCGATAGATCTCTTGCCTGTGACGATTCTAGACCACCTTTTTCTGCTGTCATTGATGGACACTCACACTAGGTCTGAACAATAGGGCTTTGGTTCTGAGGCTGTCTGTCAGCTCTTGGCACAGATTCATGTCGTTCTTCTCATAACCGAGGTGGTCTGGGAGACTCGCTATCATCAAACCCACGGCCCATGTGTGGGTCACCCCCGGGAACGAGCAGTTAGATCACTCCATCTGCTTCAAAATGCCATGGACTGCCCTATGATCCAGATACGATCCAAATAGATAGTGGGAATATGATATACAGCGTTATAGGTGATGTTTATTTGGCGTGCCCCTGGAGAGGAGCTGCTGTTGTACCATGGGGGGGTGACACCACTTACTGTACAGTGAATTAACCATGTCATTAAACCTCACCCTTGGAGTCAAGCAGTGCGAGCGGACAGCCAGGAAGGTGGCTCTCTGCATACTGTGGTTTGATGTACAGTGAAGGTCATTCATGCTTTTGGCTTCAGATGGAATATTTGAGAGTGTGGGTGATGTTGGGGTCAGGTACTGGCTCCAACTAGACTGTTTTGTTTCGTTACACATCATTGCCCATCACTGCCTTGGCACTGACGTCTCTGACGGGACTGTGACACAGGTCTACGAGCTGACCCAGGAGTTCTTCCAGAACGGGAAGCCCGTTGGAGCCGAGAGCCAGAACAGCGTGGGCATCTTCACCCGCGATGTGCTGCGCAAGAAGATCATGCTGGACCCCGATGACTTGGAGGCCACCAAGAGGCTGAAGCTGTCCATGCTGCAGCAGTACCTGAAGGCGAGTGCTGCTGCCCGCCTCCACCAGGGGGCGCCCTTAGTCACGCCTGTGCTGCTTTCTGCTGGCTCCATTTGGAGCATAAGTGCTCTTCATACAAGGGAAGCACTTGACGCAGAAGCGGGGAGAGCCCTCGGCGCCTCAAACGAAACCGTGAGCGATGCTCGACAATCCTGCCACTAAGTGCTGCAGCGTATATAGTGACAACAGTGTGACCCCCTGGTGAGAGGCCCACGTGCATGTTTGCCTGTCAGGGTCTGGTCTGCTCTGGGGTCGGAGTTTGTGTTCCGACCTCCTGCTGGTTCCTGCTTTGACACATAAACCAACTGGCCAATTAATTCTTCCAGGTCCGGCTCAGATCTGACTCAGAAAGTTCTTGTTCTCATTCCGTCTATCTCCGCGGTTGGCAGGTCCTCCCAATCCATTCTGAGGGTGACGATTACCTCATTACGCTCTAATTAAACACGTGGCCTAATTAGCTTAATTGCCCATAATAAGAAATGTTGATGCATGGAGTGAACTGCGTGTGGAATTGTGGTTCCCTTTTGAAAATGGTGGGTGGGGGCATAATTATTGCCCTCTTCCAACCGCTTAGGTCCTGGGGGGGGGACTGGACCCTATCCCAGGCAGCAGAGGGCATGAGGTAGGGGTACAATACACACAAATTCATACACAGTCACACACCACGTGTGATGGGCTAATGATGTGGAACAAATGGACGAAAAATATCTCACCTCAAGGTGACATAACAAGTGGGGGTATCGGGGGACATCAGGGGGTATCAGGGGGCCTCTCAATGTGACTTTTGCCCCTTCTCCCCCCATGCAGGTGGAGAGCTGTGAGAGTAGCTCTCCCAGCATGGACGAGGTGTCACTCAGCGAATTCGGGGAGTGGACCGAGATCCCCGGAGCCCATTACGTGATCCCGGAAGGCTTCATCAAGATCGTGGAACTACTGGCCCAAGGGATCCCGGAGCGGCTGGTGCACCTGAGCAAGCCCGTCCGCCGCATCCACTGGAACTACTCACAGCGGGAGGAGATCGGCGACGCCGGCGACCACAACGCCGACGCCCAGCCGGGCCGGTCCATCCTCGTGGAGTGCGAGGACCGCGAGTGCATCGCCGCCGACCATGTGATCTTCACGGCCTCGCTGGGGGTGCTGAAGAAGAGCCATGCCTCACTGTTCTCCCCCAGCCTGCCTGAGGACAAGGTACAGTCCATCCAGAAGCTGGGCATCAGCACCACCGACAAGATCTTCCTGGAGTTCGCCGAGCCCTTCTGGAGCCCCGAGTGCAACAGCATCCAGTTTGTGTGGGAGGACGAGGCCCAGCTGGAGCAGCCGGTCTACCCCGAGGAGCTGTGGTACCGCAAAATATGCAGCTTCGACGTGCTGTACCCGCCCGAGCGCTACGGCCACATGCTGAGCGGCTGGATCTGCGGCGACGAGGCACTGATCATGGAGCGCTATGACGATGAGACGGTGGCGGAGATCTGCACCGAGCTGCTCCGCAAGTTTACAGGTTGGAGCAGACACCAGGCCGTGGACTGGGGGTGTGCTGTATGTTATAGCGCCTTAGCCCGCAATGGTGTCACGGTTGGGGAGGGCTGACTGTGGGGGGGGTCTCTGTGTGATATCCAGATCAGTATCCCATAACCACGGAGTCATGACCTTGAGTGAGGTGAGCTGCTCAGGGACAGCTTAATGGGGTCGGTCCTGTTTCCTGTGGTGGGGGGTGATAATGAGGTGCTTCAGGTAGAGGGGGAGCCCCCCCGCTGCAGCTCTCCCCCGGGGTCCCTGTCGTCACCTCTGAAGTGGGCCGACCTACTCAGATTCCGACTCGGCGCCCTTCGTTGACATTAGCGCAGCAGCCTCGATTAATTAGTGGCCTGAAATTGGATTCGGATCCTTCCTGAGAGGGTGGCACTTTGGGGGCGTGTGTTCTCACTGCCTCCACCATCGCAGGGATTAGGCTGGGCTTGACTCTGAAAAGGAGGAAGATGGAAGGAGGTTGACAGGGGTTAGAGCGTTACACATCATTGTAAGGCAGATATTCAGTCAAGATTACTCATGTAATTATGGCCTGGATGTCTTCCTGTCTTCATGTGTTGGCCAGTCCTCCTGCAAGACCCTGGCTCAGCTGGTTATGTTAGGGGGAGCAGGGTCAGTAATCGAGAAATACACCCTTTTTTATGAGAATAGTCTTTGTCGAGCCAACAAAGACCTCCAAAAGCACCACACTGAAAGGACATTTCTCTGTATCGCCTACATGTTTACCGTCACCAGAACCATCATTCCGACATTCTCCCTTTTCCATCCCAGGGAACCAGAACATTCCAAAGCCCCGGAGGATCCTGCGCTCATCCTGGGGCAGCAATCCCTACATCCGGGGCTCCTACTCGTTCACGCGGGTGGGCTCCAGCGGGGGCGATGTGGAGCGCCTGGCCATGCCGCTGCCTTACGCCAAGAGCACCAAGGCCCCGGTGAGTGCCTGCCCAGCTATGCCCCGCGCCATACCAGCTCATTAATGCTGTGACAATTGCACAAAATAATCTGAACTTATAAGTCAGTTAGTTCCGACCAAAAAATCCTGATTGGACAGGAGGCGTACTGTGAGCGCCGTTATCAGAGTATAACCGCAGTTGGACTTTTCACATCAGATGTATCACTATCGCTTTACTGGTGTATCGAAAAACTGTTACTCTGTCAAATGTAAATAATGCACAGCAGTTGGGAGCGAGTGAGCTGTGTCGTATAGCAGTGATTGTCAGCAGCCCCCTGGTTTTATTTTTTTTTGTTGCGGAGGCTTATAAGGTTTAAATCGATGATCAAGCAAACCACTACCAGTTATGGCTTATTACTGTTACCTTATAAATGGTACTTGATGAACTGAAATTCCATACTCCTGCCTGCGGCCTCGGACCTACCGGCAAATCCCAGCCGCCAAATACTTGAGTACCGCCAAACCCCAGCCGCCAAATACTCGAGTACCGCCAAATTCCAGCCGCCAAATACTCGAGTACCGCCAAATCCCAGCCGCCAAATACTTGAGTACCGCCAAATCCCAGCCGCCAAATACTCGAGTACCACCAAATCCCAGCTGCCAAATACTCGAGTACAATCGCTCCCCGTCTCGTATGTTATTGCATAACTATATGGCTGATATACACACCCATACCATGGAAGTAACATCCACAAATAAACTCAAGGTCGGCAAACCAATGGACACCCTCCCCCAAACATTACCCCCCCCCCCCCCCCCCCAGTAATCAGCAAGTGGCCTGGCCATGCCGCTGCCTTATGCCAAGAGCACCAAGCGCCATACCAGCTCATTAATGCTGTGACAATTGCACAAAATAATCTGAACTTATACATCAGTTAGTTCCGACCAAGAAATCCTGATTGGACAGGAGCGGAGCATGGCAAAGGTACAGATGCCACGTTCGCCATCATTGCCCCCCAGGATGTAAATCACTGCACCCCTTACTGCTTTGACCTGCCGTTGTGCTGGAAAAGATGACCCCCCCCCCTTTGTGCCGCTTCCTGTCTGCTCCTGGAGAGCTGCCTTTTTCACATAAAGATCACCTGGCTCTGAAAAAAGCCCGGAGCCGGGGCAGCAGTAATAGCTGCTACCGATCGCTTGGTCAAGCCCACGCTTACCGCCGCCATCTTTCCCTCCTTCATCTGCAGCCTCTGCAGGTGCTCTTCGCTGGAGAAGCCACCCACAGGAAGTACTATTCCACTACCCATGGTGCTTTGCTGTCCGGCCAGAGAGAGGCTAACCGCCTCGTCGAGATGTACCAGGATCTGTACAATGCAGAAATCACAAAGCCTAACATGTAAAACGAACCACTGACTAGTGAATACAACTATGTGTTTATTTCTCTATGTATTTTAAACTATAAAAAACCGTAGGGGCATTAAACATTGTTTTTACTGTATGTAGTTACAGATGTGTAGACTGTGGTGTGTGCTCTGAGAGATGCCATCATCTCTGGTCTAAACATGTTTATATAACATTTAAATAATTTTACCTTTTTTGTAAGTGCCTTCTGTATTTACTGTCACCGTGTTACCGAAAGGAGAAGACATCGTGTGGAAGGAATAAATGGTATGTTAATGTCAGCAGTACGCCTGCGCCCTTTTATTTAAAATAACCAAAAGCTCATAGTTTCCGTAGAGTTGGCAAATATTTTTCCCTTTAGAAATGGGTGTGGTAAAGGATGACCTGTCTTTAACCGCTTTTTCCTCAGAAATAAGTCAGGTATGCATTAGTATGGGACCTGTGCCAAAGTGTGTCCTCATCACGCCTGAGAAAAATAAATTGCATTATTACATTAAACGGCCTTTAGATGGTCTTCCTTGTGAATCTCATTTTGTTACATGTGTTTCTGAGCCGGTCTTACTGCCCTTCCATGGAAAACTTGCACGGAGGCATGTGGCTGATAGGACTCTGGAATCAGGCCAAGGGGCCCCTCACACTGACTTCCTGAAGGACCATTTTTTTCCAGTGGAATGTTACTGCTGGTCTGACGTACAAGGCGTTTGCAGTGACATCTGAACTTGCTCTGCAAAACGTACAAGTAAGGGGAAATGGATATAGTTTAAACGAAAAAAATGTAATAAACGTTATATTTCTGATGTAAAAGTTAGATGAATAAGATCCTAACTGTCACAAGAGCGATCTTGGTTGTCAAATCTGTATTTTAAGTTCCGTTCCCAATGAAGAGTGACTTTGCTGCCACCTACTGGCATGAAAATGAAACGCGCAGCTGTCTCCAAGACCAGCTACTGCCCCCTATTCTCACACAATAAAGCCGACAAATGGTCTTCGGGCGCTTAAATGTATCAAATCATTGCCAACCGAAAAATAAAAATGACAAAATCTTTTTTTTAAACCATTTTCCAAAGGTAACTAAGTCTCACGAAATGCTGAATTGTGAAACGCTTTAGACGTCGATGATAAAAAAAAATCGCTAACAGTATTCCATTCACAGAGTACCCTAATATAATGAAAGGCGAACAAGACCAGATCTTGAGTACAGGGAATACAGATAGAATCGTTACAGTGCTATTTTCTGCCTATTACACTGTCAGTCTTAGTATATATAATTTATACTGGACAAAATCCGGATACGCAAAGCCTGCGGGTTAACCTTTAAGCATCAGCGCCACAGAACAATACAGGTAGAAACACTGAGATTTATCTCCGAAATGGATAAACAGCCATCAGTATTCTGCATCAATAAAACCCCCGGCTGACTCTATGTTCGCACGTTTCATTACTATTCTGATGGTTACGCCCAAAGCCAGTAATCGCCAATAGGTCCCTTACGGGAATGACCAGCATACACAGCCCATTTGTATGAAACCTGTTTAGGTCAAAAAATAAACTATTAAGCAAAAATAAGAGGAGTGTACGTTATGTGTGCAGAGCCACGGATAGGCCAAGTTGTTCCCACCGCTGGAAGCGGATCTATCATGCACTGACTTCCCAGATATCATTCATCTTTATGTCAGACTCCTGCGCTCGAGGATCTTCTGGTCCGAAAGCTCCGAAGACGCTCTCACGGTCCGAAACGCATCTCCCATAACCTCTCCCATAGCCAAACAAAGATGCCGTTATAAAAGCAAAACTGTGTTAGTACATAGGAC
Source organism: Petrocephalus zakoni (assembly GCA_026774425.1). Taxonomy (NCBI): domain Eukaryota; kingdom Metazoa; phylum Chordata; class Actinopteri; order Osteoglossiformes; family Mormyridae; genus Petrocephalus; species Petrocephalus zakoni. Next base: position 4,050,086 of record JAODKN010000050.1, on the reverse strand, counting down.
GGCAGTGACAATGGGAAAGGTTTCTTATTGTTCAGCAAAACCAAGCGCTCAAGTGCTTGTATATGCAGGGCGGATAAGCACAGCTCGGGCGGGATAGAGTTTTTTTAACGTTCCCATAAAACGTCATTTGAACTGTTTATTCTCTCTTGTCAATTAACTAAACAACCTAAAATGGGAAGTTCCCAGCGCAGCCCCGGAGGAGGGAAGGCAGGCAGGGCAGTGCGCCGACGGCGAGGTCCCGGCTGGAGCGTCCCCCATGCCCGCTGCATCTGGAATAAACCGTGAGACAGATCGGAAGAGGCTCCGATTATTTAAAATCAGTTGTCTTACTTATGTGGGTCCTCACAAGGGAAGTGTAATTTCCAGTCTTCCTGATTAAATTCACGGTGAGTTTATTTTCTGCTTAATGGTTACTTTGCATAAAGCGGTTTGTCTGGGAGATCAAATTATGATCTTGAACGTTACAGAGCAAATTGTATTCACTCCCTTCAGTTACATAGAGCTTTTCATTATTTGAGCAATTATGCCATGTCCACAAATTAAACGTCGACAGAAAGCACTTCAACTCCCGATGTTTACAATTATGTCTGATGCGGAACTTCTGATGCTTAAATAATTATGTCGATGGCGCTTTTTTACACGTTAAATTGAGAAAATTAAGTTTGCATATAATGGGGTGGGTATAATAAGGTATATCCTTGACAACAAAGTGGAATGTATGTACGGGCGTTGGATACCATGGCAGATTCAGGGGCCCAGCCCGTAACAGGGGCCCTTGAAAATGTAAAATCTTAATTAAAATTAAAATTGGGTGGGGAGGCCCAAGGTGACTTTTTGTCAGGTGGGATTTCTAGGTACTGTACACCCCTGAATGCAGGACTTTAAATGTACATTTTGTTTTTCAGCTTTGCAGCAGCTGTGTATTGTTTACACGCTTGCAGGTCATCCTGTGACCTATGACCTGTGACCCCTTGGTCTATTGCCTCACAGAAATGGCGATCCCCGCCGGGGCCCGGTCGCTCCAGATTCTTCTGCTGCTAGTGTGCCATGGTGCTACTGGGCTGAACTTCACAGTCCTGCTCTCCATGCCCAACACGTCCATACCCTTCAGTGCCGGGCGGGTCGGCGCTGGAGCCCTGATAGCCATCGATAAAGTCAACAGGGACCCGAGTCTGCTTCCAGGTCACATGACCAGCCTCACGGCTGACCCGCAGGAGGCACATCTATTGTGTCGTGTCTTCAGCACATGAAATATATGAAACATATTCCCAGAAGAACAACCTTATAAGTTCATTATGTTAGTGTTGATGGTACACGTAGGCCCGCTGTGTGCGCTTGTGTAACGCGGCACTGTGGCATGCGCACTTTTCCCCGGCTGCAGGACACCGCCTGGGCTATAAATACTTGGATGACCGCTGTGATTCAGTGATGGGGCCTGGGAGGATCGTCGACCTTCAGCACACGCACACGTTCAGTGCTTTCATTGGTCCGTCCTGCTCCAAGGTGAGGCGGGTGCCCGCAGAATGGTAAACCCTGCATTCTAATGCCAGATGTGAATTGGGCTGGGATTAGGCCTTCAGGGTAGGGGTCCAGCCTGAGAAGACTGCTTTGGTTTAATTGGTTGTCCCAGCATGCAGTTGGATTAATCAAAGGTACCCTCTGGTCCAGCTTCTTCAGGTGTGAATCATTGGCTGATTGGAGCCACTCTTGAGTCAATTGGTGGTAGTTTTTCTTCCGGCTTCAGCTCAGATTTTTCAGTTGAGTTCTGGAGTCTCCGGCCTTGTAGGGCAAGACTGGCCTCAGTGACTCTAGCGATTCTTTTGCATGCTTTCAGAGTTTAGCAATATCATTTCTAATGAGTCCTAGAAGAATTTCTGTATACTTGAGCAAGGAACTTAAATGAAACTCGGCAACTATCCAAGCGCATTTGTCAGGTCCTGCTGTGTCTTTAAAGAGAAACCGTGCTGCTGCCCTTCCTCAGTGTCCCCCTGTCCTCTAGGTTTGCTCTCTTATTGGCAGACTTGCTTCTTATTGGAACATTGCTATGATCAGCCCAATATGTGCAGACCAGGAATTCCTGGACAAGAAGGTGAGGCGTGTATGTTTGTGATCCTTCATCTTTCACCTCCCCCTCACATGTCCAGAGATTTCCTCATAACCGTTTTGGAAGGATATACATTTATTAGATTTCAGAACATTTCATCATGGGACCTGAAGTTAGCTACTGTGGTTTATATGGAGAAGCTCTGTGAACCATAAGAAGACGTGTGGGCCCCGGCAGTTGTTCTCCTGTGCAAACCTCTCGCCTGTGGTGGCAGGACTTCTCCACGCTCACCAGGGTCTTCGGCCCATTCACGAAGATGGGCTCATTCTTCGTCCGCATCTGTGAGAACTTCAGGTGGAAACGTATTGGGATCATCTACAATGATAGTCCCGCCTGGAGCATACCGGCGGAGGGAATCAGGTGGGTGAGCAGAACGGGAAGCTGTGTCATCACTAGCTCAGCTGTCTGATTGGCTGCTGTGACTTTTGCTGATGTGGACATGATGTTAGATGTTTCTCTTGAAAGTGGTTCAGACCTCAGTGTTTTGCAGGAGGGGGGCTGAATGCCACACAGGGCCCAGACTCAGACTACCATTTGAAGACACCAGTAATTTTATATGTTTTCTTAAAGGTATGCAGCGCAAAATAATTCCATCACTGTAGCCAAGTATGTTGGTTTCCGTGAAGTTGACAACAAGGAGGCCTCGGACTTTGCCAGGATCCTCAAGCAGGTGGCTGCAGTATCTCGCAGTGAGTAATGCCGGGGGGGGGATTAGGGGTGGCTGTGTGATGGACGTTATCCCTGATATTGTAAGAATGATCTGTAGATAATGGCATGACATCTGCATAGACCCCAAAAGACAGATAATTGTTCCTACTAGAAACAATAACCGGGCCATGATTTCTGGTAAGAGACACTGCTGTTGAATTTTTCTAATGTATTTGGTGCCTTGAACACCACAAAAAGAGAGCCATTCAGTCCCATCATATTAGAGCGATGCCCGACATTTCTATGGCCCGTATCTCCAAAGCCAGGTAGCTCTTACCACAGCAATCTAGATGTATAAATAGTACTACAGCATATCTGAAAAATATTTTTTATTATTTTGAGCTAAACTGCTCCTATAAAGCTGGAGAAAAAAAGTCACTAAATGTCTGTAATATCCAAAGACCTCAAATTTAAGATTAATTCACATCAGAAATCCAGTGAGGTAAAACATGGTAACATCATGCTGTTTTTACAGGAAAGGGTGTATGAATCAGATACACACTATCCCAAGATCATTTTTCTGGTATGGCGCGTCAGTTTGTACAATGGGGTTCAGGCCTCTGGTACCCAGAATCCACAGCGCTGTTATAAAACAGCTCCAAATAGCTGTGATGTTTACATGTAATTGCTAATCACAGAATTGCAGCTGTTGTGGCTGAAGCAGTAATGAGACGTAATTGTGATTAATCGTGACTTGCCACTGGGTTGCCATGTTGGAGCTGATGGGTTGCCATGTTGGAGC
>JAODKN010000050.1:3999032-4025102 GCA_026774425.1 Petrocephalus zakoni | reverse complement strand
TATTTTGGCTAATAAACGCCCTTGTGAAGGGCTTAACCTAGCAGCTCGCAATCATGGGTCGTTCCTCCCGCCGCGCATGTGACAATAATAATAAAAAAAAATGTAAAAACTTGACAAGTTTAAAAACTGGTTTGCTGGCGTTTTCTGGAGCGTAGGGCTCTTGATGACTCACAGGTGTGCACTGGCTACCGATTTAAGCCCAGCTAAGTATAGGCCTGTAAGTTGCTGCCAGATCCCGCTGACTTAGGAATGGGGGTTGATCTGGGCAAAGTTTTGCGGTTTTAAAATATTAAAAAAATTAGACAGTGAAGGCGCTCAGACCACTATTTAAGAAAGGCAGATTTCAGAAAAGGAATGCACCTTTGAAAGAGTGACTTTGGGCAGGGATTCTTTTTTGTTTCCTTCATTGATTGATGCAAAATCAGAGCAGATGTCACATTACGAATCCAGGCGAGGGAACAGGCGGGGACAGAAATGCAGAAGACTCCTGTTTGGGAGCTTTATTGCACAGAAGAATAACACGGACAACGAGACTTCAATGACAGGACTGGGGAAACAGACTTGAACGTGGACTAAAATACACAGCACTAATGACTAACCACGAGACACAGCTGGTAAACGCTGGGATTCTACACGAGGGCAGTGAGGGGGCATGGCACACAGGAGGATTGGACAGGAGGGCATGACAGCAGAAATGGAGTGGATTTCTTTTTATGAAACCAAGTTGTGATTTTCCAGGTCGCGAATGTTACATGTGAGCTGGTGCGATCGAGGTACATGATGCGTATGGAGCTCAATCCATGTTGTCATACATGCCCCTCTTGCCGAAAGTTTGGCGTGAGCCATGATGCTGAGTCCCCACCCCACCCCCCTACCAGAATCAGATTGGTATCCCCCCCCAACCAGTTTTGAAGGCACTTACATCATATTAGGAAATGGGATGGGGCAGGGGTCAGATGTGAGGGAAAGCAGTTTCAGGTTATCCTATGTGCTCTTGCAGCATGTGAAGATGGGAGACATATTTTGAACAGGCTGGGGGGGGGTTCCTCTCCCCTCCCCTGCACTCCTTGGCAATTATGATATGTTTGATCACATTCTTCATTAATCAGGCCACCCATTGTGTTGAGTTAATGGGCTCGATCATCGGCGGCACGACTTGGGCCCCCAGCCCCCGCTCAAAGGCGCAGATGTGCTCCCCCCCACGGGGCCACTCGCATTACACATATGAATGACGCGCTCGGGTAAACACTGCCCGCGCGCGCTGAATGCGCTTTTCTATCCCCCTTTAATGAACCTCCCTCTCCCCCACCCCCCCCGACCCACACTTAATTAAAATACAAGCTCCGCACTTGAGAGACGGTCTTCAGCCAGGTATTTCAGAGCGGCTCCTCGGGACTGTGGCCAATAGGAGCAGGACTGAGCGTTCCTTGGTTCCTTAGATGGTGACGGCGACACACTTCATCTGCATTTGGTTATTTGCGGGGCTTTCCATTTCATCTCCATGAGTCTACACCCCTCCCTGTTCCCTGAAGGTTCCTAATGTTACACATTACACTTTCTGCTGATTTGAACAGCAGCCTCGTTAAGGTCTTGCTTTGTTGGTAGATGCTGTGTAGCTCCTGCTCCAATTCAGCTTGCACTCGAACCCGGGCATTCACTGGAAGCTCAGGCTAGCCACACTTATGCCCAGTCGGCTCTGCCACAGCATCTATGTTAGTGATGTGATATTTGCTTCTCTTGGAAGTTACTTTGGACATAAGTCTCTGCTAATGAAAATAAATGTAAATGTAATTCCCCAAAGAAAGGCCTGGCACTTCTCACTGACTTGTTGCTAGGCCCTTAGCCAGCCCGATTCGCTTAATTGATTGGTCCCGAAGGCCTGACATGTTTTTGCTATTGTTGTTTTTGGCAAATTCCCTTAACCACTGAGATGCGAGTAAGTGCACGCAGTCAGAAGAGGATAAATAAAGGATATTATGCATTGGGAATAAATTAGTAATGCTTTTATGCGTAAGCTTAATGAAAGTCGGTTCCCCCAAAGAACTGCTTTCAAAATGTACGTTTTCCCTTCTGAAATTAGTCATGAAATCTGAACCCCGTATCGTGCTGCTTGAGTGATAAGCTCTAAATTGTTTCAAAACTGATGCTAGTTATATGATGTGATCTAAATGAATGACCGAGTTTAATATCTCAGTCTGCCTATATAATGGTATTATGAACTTCGGGAAGTTCTGTAACAGTTCCTTTGAGAAGAAGATAATTACTTAACAATCGGGCCCCTGCCATAAACATTTTTTACATCCGACTCATGCAGCCAGATGCTAAATTATTCTCTGATGCTAAATAAGCCAGACAAGTGGATTGATCCAACAGGGGTTTATGGGGGGGGGGGTTATCATTAGCATCACAAAGCCCCCTCTCTGGGCTGATGAAGGGGGCTGCTTTAGCAGCCAGTAGCTGATTGTGGATTCTCTCCGCTCCCTCAGTCGCTGTCCCAGTGCCGAGGGCTTCCAGAGAGCCATCAGCTCCTGCCCTTAGCATGAATCCTCCAGGTGACATCCTTCCCTAGACTGTGAGTATCGCGTAACCTCAAGCTCGACAGGGGTAATGCAGGTGGGGATGCAGGGCGTATCCCAGGGGGCTTGGGGGAGGCTGACACCAAGCCTGAGATAAACGGACACATCTGGGAATTCCAGCATTTTCGACTTGACTTTAGGTGTACCTTTGTGCCAGGGTATGAAGTGGGCGTCGATTTGAGCTTTTGAGCTGGGGGTCTGGTCTGGGGGTGGGGCTTAGTGGGGGCACGTCAAATAACTTTGGTGTGTGGAAAGTACAGCGGGTTTGAATGTGAGGGCAGGCGGATGGAGAGCCGTGGAAGGGAGCTCATGTTTATAAAGAGGAGAACTCAGAGGGCTGGGAGGCCAAGGCAACATGAGCCACTGGAAGGAAGATGGATGTTTGAAGGCGGAGCTCTGGAGCGTGGTTTGTGTGTGCGAGTATTTACTGAAATCCATGGGCTGGTTTATGTGTGCAGTGTGTGCAGTGCCTTTCTTGGAGGGAGGTCATCATGTTAGTCATCCCAGAGAGAAAAAACTTTCAGGGCTTTTCTCTGAAAGTGTGTGTGTGTGTGTGTGTGTGCTATACAGGAGCAACGTTAGCAAGAAAAACCGGGGAAACTGGGTCTCCAGAAACAAAAAGAAAACCTTTTGAGAACTTGTGTCTACTTGAGATGACACCACAAAGGATTTTGTGGTAGTTTGGGGGTCAAGAATAGTTTCTTTAAAAGGGGGCCAGTAGAAGGTCCATGGGACATGGGTATATGTGTCAGGTGGCTGTGCACCTCAGATGGATGAACTTTATCTTCTGTCTTCAAAAGTGGCAACGGAGCTGAGGAGCCCACGGGAGATGGTAGGAGGTGCAGTATGACTGTTGCTGCATGGGTGTCCTTCAGGACCACAGTGCATGAAGTTTACTAATCATCCTGGGTCAGAAGATGCTTTAGGCTGCAGGGTGAAATCCAAGGTCCGTTGGAGAGGTAAAGGTGCTGAAAATCCTGGAGAACCTCCCCGTTCCTGGGGTTTGGCACTTCAAAAGTCCTACAGCTAGAGGTGCCTGATGTTCCGGGATGTTCTGATTCTGCTCCCGAGATGGGTGGGAAACCCAATGATCACCATTTACTCTTGGACCAATTCTTTGGCCAATCAGGATTTAATATGAAGAAAATTGCTCAAAATGGACTTTGGCATTTAAGTGGTGTGACAGATTAAACCTTTAATGAGAGACTCAGATATTAAGCCACTGTTATACATATTCAATGGAGGCTGTGTGCGAATAGGTTAAATGCAGTGTTTAGCTTGTGTAAGACCGCTTAAGCCGGAATAAGATTGCTTGTGAGTCAGTCAGCACAGAAAAGGGCTGTCTTTCCATACTAAGGATGGAGCCCCACAGATTCTACAGCACCCCAGAGGGACAAACTACTTCAGGAAAGGCAAAAAGGGCTCTAGTATTGCTCTCTGTAAAGTCACCTGCTTTCATTCGTCTGATTTAACCCTCCTCTCACCTGTAATTTATTAACTAGTTTGAATGCATTATTAATGAGCCTCATTTCCTGCTGTTTAGAATGAGCATTAGTCATTGGTGGTTGATATAGCGAAATGACTTGTTTCACTGCCTGCAATCTTACAGGGTGACACGGTCAAACTCAACACGTTAATGAGCATATTCAGATTGTTACGATCAGTTTTATGCCAATGAGTCTTTAAATTCAGAAGCAATATATTTGAATGTGTGTGTATGTGAAAATACGTGCATATTGTATATGCACTTTTTGTGATGATTTCTTTGTTAAGTTTAGGCTGTTAAACTTATAAATGACAATAATTAGTTGGTCATTAGGCGCATGAGTGAGGCTGGGCTGATACATACGGGTGATCTGTGCGGACTGGAGTCTTGGTGCGGCCTGAATAGTGATGTGGTCCCCGGGGGAGCTTACCTGCCTGCTCCCCCATTGAGTCTCAGGTATGCCCCCCCCCCATGTTGCTCAGATGCCTGTGAGTGACAGGAGGCTGGGGGCTGCACACTGTGACTGCTTCCCACCGGCACTAATTAAAATTCTATCTACCCGAGGGGGGGGGGGTTCTTCTGCCAAGTGTGCAACTCGCTTCGATAAGGCCCACAAAAGCAGCTGTTACCTTCCGCCCTGGTCCCGTGCTGCTCGCACGCTCCATCCAGGGTGCCAAGCTGTCCCACGCCCCTAGGGCATGCCCCTATCCCCCAGTCTGGGACCCATCCCCTGCAATCTTTTTAAAGTTTCATTATTTTTTCTCTATTTTTGGTCAGAGGCTGTTAATATGGAAAAATTCGCACAAATATAGTGTGTGATTCTGATTTTATTTCTCTGTGCAGTTACCCAGATAATATGGCAAATGGCACCCGGTGGTGGGAGGGCGCCAATGCTTCCCTGCCCGGCGGCTTGGAGCCGTGCATGCCACGGCGGAGCCCCGCCACCCGCCTGGCGCTCTACGTGCTCCTGACGGCCTGCATCGGGAGCACGGTGCTGGGGAATCTGCTGGTGGTGCTGGCCATCGCCTACTTCCGGCGCCTCCGCTCGGCCACCAACACTTTCGTCATGTCTCTGGCAGTGGCTGACCTGCTGGTGGGCCTGGTGGTCATGCCCTGCAGTGCCGTCCGCACCGTGGACGGCTGCTGGTACCCCGGGCCCACTCTCTGCCGCCTGCACTCCAGCCTGGACGTCATGCTCTGCTCTGCCTCCATCTTCCACCTCAGCTGCATCGCCTTCGACCGCTACCACGCCGTGTGCAGCCCGTTGCTTTACGCCTCCAAGATGTCCTGTGGCCGGGTGGCCGCCCTCCTCGTGCTTTGCTGGGTGCTTCCTCTGCTTATTTCCTTCGGCCCAATCATGTTGCGGCTCCACGAAGCAGGTGTGGAACCAGCGTTGGCACATGACGCCTGTCTCTTCCTGGTCAACCAGACGTACGCCGTCGTGGCCTCCCTCGTCACATTCTACCTGCCCATGGCCTCCATGCTGGTGGCCTACTGGAAGATCTACAGGGTCGCCCGGAGACAGGCCATGCAGATCACTGCCATGGAGAACCAGCTAACTGTGCGGGAAGTGGGCACTGGAAAGCACCAGAGGGCATCCATGTGGCGCGAGAGGAAAGCAGCCAAGACCCTTGGCGTCATCATGGGCACCTTCCTCCTATTCTGGTTGCCCTTCTTCACCACCAACATCGTCGACCCGTTTATCGAGTACCGTACTGCAGGGCCGGTCTTGGATGTCTTTTTGTGGCTGGGCTATGCCAACTCATCCCTCAACCCATTCCTGTATGGGTTCTTCAACAGGTCATTCCGTAGGGCCTTCATCATAATCCTGAGCTGTCAGATATGCCTGCCAGGGTCACCTCCCAGCATGGACCTCTCCCACTCCAATGAGGATGATCACATGGGCAACCAGTAGACTTGCTCCCAGTATGAAGGCCCCAGAACCACCTTGATGGTTCCTTCTGCTTTCAAGAAATTACTCTTTAAAGAAGTTCTGCACCCGACAAGGATGAAATGTATGTAACAGCCAAGACGGAGAATTATAGAGGCTTAATCTCTGCCTTAAAATCATACGTGATGTGCATTCCAGGGGTAAAATTCCACCCTGTACTGGAGTGCCTATATTCCACGTTGGAAAAACTCAAAAATCTGTTAGCGTATAAATAAACTCTGCCATTTTATTGGCATGTTTTTGTTACTGTCTTTAAAATAAAATTTATTTCTTAACGGCTCCGGGTCAAGCAAAAATAACAGCACAATCTCAGTGCGTGGGAGTCAGAGACCGGTTCGTAACCTAGCATGCGAGCCAGGTGTCTGGTGAGAAAGATGGGTTCGTAACCCAGCGTGCGGGTGTCCGGTGAGAATGCCTCACTCGGGCTTCTCGACTGCTTATGCATACAGAAGCCAGCGAGGTGCGATCTAGCCGCCGTGACAGCTGCTGCCAGCAGGGGTCACCAGAGAGGGAGCCACAGTTTCTCTGTATGGAGGGAATGTGCGAGACTGTATGTGCGGGTGAGTGTGAATAATTGCTCAAAGGAACTACCACCAAAATACATCTAGCGGCTTTTTCCAAAGTCCTTTCTCTCAGTGCAAGAGCAGAAAATCTCCAACCCACCTGCCGAGTTTCGGCACATCAGCCGTAATTCAGCTCACGGACAAATGAAAGGTCTCGGGCTCTTCCCTTTTAATTCCACATTCCCAACATGATCCGAATACCAGGAGGAGTGGAGAGCAGTACCACCCCCCCCCCCCACCGACTGACGTTTCTCATGATATATCAAAGCTGCAGGCAAAGGAACTTCACAGGATGTGGATAAACACCGCATATACAACATATTCCCACAGAGGGCAGTCACGCTGCAGCTGCTCGCAGATGTGTGCTTCACAGGCCTGAAGTGTAAGCGAAGGGTATGGTATCTGTGTACTGCCAACCTCTAGGGGGCGCCCTTGGTCAGTATGTCAGAAACTGCAGAACTCTCCCTGCTGTTCACGGTGATAGCTTGTGCTATCCCAAAATTCCCCTCTGCTGAAGGCTGCTGCCCCAGTGTGAGAACGACGATGAGTTTGAAGGACCCAGGACAGCCCGTTGAAAGCAGGGCTTAGCTGGGGCAGCGTCCAAGGACTCTGTTTATCGGCTCTGCCTCCCCAAGGGGTTTTACAATGCACAGTGACATTTCTGGTGCTAGGGGTGGAGGCGTATGTGTGAAGGCCAGACACGAGTCCCAGAGCCGCAGGCCAACTGATGGATTGCGTTCCGTGATGAACGAACGGTCAATGTATTCCCATCGGATTTAGTCATGAGTAATTCTGGGTGCCTGTGATTTCCGTGTGACCTTACAAGACCCTTCTCCGTTCATTCTCACAACCCTCCTGCAAAATGAAACGGCAACCTCTTGTACTCTGTGATTAATCTGAGTGTGAAATGCACACACGCACGCAAACACACACACACACACACACATGCACACACAATCACCACACTCCAGGAATCTGACCCGGATTCCCTCTTTTATGTGTTTAATGTTGGATGTAGGGTGAATTTCTTCTGACTTCTGGATGCCCGCTGCTTGGCGAGTCTCCACCTTTCACCCAGGGCTTGCGTACCGATCGCAGCAAACACACTCAACCATCTTCCTTTGATGTTTTATTTAGCGAGCAGATTCATCAGTCTGTGAGGCTCCCAGAGGGTATAAGTGAAGCAAGGGGCATTGAAAAGTCACGAAGGGGGGCAGGAGGGGCATACTCCATGTTTGTGCTAGGAATCAGAAGAGAAAAACGACGACAAACATAACACTGCCATCTGCTGGGGAGGGGAGGTAATGCACTTCCTCCAGTGTTTCTGGGGAAGGGGGATTATAGCGACCCACACAGCAGTTTTCTGAGCACTATAACACTGACACCCGATCGATAGCTTCGTCTCCCTTTAAGTAGATAAGAGTCCCAGAGGTAAAGGTTGAAAACTCAGCAAAATACCATGAGCCATAAAGTCAAAAGTCTAATGGACGGCAGAACAAACTGAAATAGATTATTTTTTTTAAAGCTATTTTAGATTTCCATACAAGTGACACTGCCAAAGGCCTAAGCAGGCAGGAAGCTGGCTGGCTTTTATCTCCATTATTCTAGGTAGTATCTGATATCGGTAAAATCGAACAGTTAAAAACTTGGGCCGCTTTGCAGAAATATGTATTAAACAGGCTTGTTGTGTCTAAACTACAGACTTAAAAATATCCAGCACCTGTACTTAAAACCTCACAACCCATTTGGTATTTATTAACAATATTTTTGGGCCTTTTTTTTTGACCGAAAAGCTAAAGACGTTCCCTGTTTACAACAAGAAACCAAGGCAGGAAATGTAGACTGAGAGAATAGACGCGGGATCATCGTTCCCATACAGAAACTCCCAGATGGTCTAGATTTCTGCCTCTAAGCCTTGGGGTCTGCGGTTACCATGAAGAAAAAGAGTCTTGAAACTGCCGATTATCCACTTTCAACAGAATCAGGTCGATGACAAATAAAGACATACAACATTTTACTTAACAAGCCATAAACACGGCAAAATGTTCCTCCCAATGCGGTTTCCGCGAAAGGTGCTGCGTCCATCTGTGCGTCTGACTGTGTGCGTTCCTCTTGTGTCTCGGCTCATCATTCCATGAGACGGCGACCCCAGATCGTTCTAGATGTCCGTCTCCTTGAGGCTGTAGCACTCGGCCAGCTCGTACATCTGGTAGGCGCACTGTTCGGCGCAGTCGTTGTATATCGCCATGGAGACAGTGTCGATCTCGGCCCTGCCCAAGCTGGGCGTGGCTCCCTTGCCTGGGCCGTTCTTGATCCGGTTGGAGAGGCTGTTCATTTTTTCCTTGAGCTGGAAGGAGGACTTCTGCAGTGGGGGGATGAGGCTCCAGCCCTTCAGGCTGAAGGTCCCGCCTTTGCAGAGGAGCGAGCCGCTGCAGGAGCCGTGGAGCGAGAAGCCCGTCCTGTAGTCCCCGCTGCTGTCCCGCCGGGACCCCTGGCCCGGGTTCGGGTCCGAGGCCCTGACGGCCGTGCGCCACCGCTGGTCGTAGAACCTCTTGAGCGCCCTCTTGCGCTGGTGGCACTGGCAGCGAAGGAGGCGTGTGAAGGCTCTCTGGAACTCCTTGCTGGAGCACGGATAGATGATCGGGTTGATGCAGCTGTTGAAGTAGCCCAGCCAGAAAATCACCTTGAAGACCATCTCGGAGGGCTTCAGGGCTGGGAAGAAAGATCCTGGAAAGAAGGGCAGACAGAGAGGGAATGTCACTCGACCGTGCCACGGGTCAATTTCAGCCTAACTGGGTTGCAAATTTTGAACTTGGGCATTACAGTTTACTAAACACCTGGCAGACTGCCTACAGCTACACCAACACCTACCAGCTACACCTACACCAACACCTACAGCTACACCTACACCAACACCTACACCTACAGCTACACCTACAGCTACACAAACAATGACACATAGACAAGAGTCTCTTTTACTGAAGTCCCCAAGAAACAGGCTGATGACTAACTTCAACTGAGATGCATTTGCCTAACCAATTTCTAACTCTCCTGGGGGTGTTTGGTCCTCTGGCATCTCTTTGAACCAAATGCCTTCACCATGTGGGGGGGGGGACTTTTCCTTTCAGTCACGGAACAGCTGTCATTGTCTAACCTTCAGATACCACTAAGCAACACTCACCTACAAAACAGTCTATTACCAGTGAGGCTGGCAATAAATAGGATCAGGGAGCCTTTAAAAGAGGCAATGTGTCACTGGCCAAAGCTGATTAGTGAGCACGAATGAGGATATTAAGGCCTCTTTGGCAAGGAGGGACATAATCGAGCATAATTAGCCCCCAGGATTGATGCCCGTGTGGGCAGGGTTTCATAATTGCCCTGTTTTTGGGCACATTGTTTAGGTACAATTCCTCCCCTGGAAAATCTGCCTTTTTCGGGGGGGTCATTATGCAGGAACGAGGCTTTTTTGTGTCTGTGATTAGCGAAGCTTTTTTAAACCCAACACTGAATTCTGTAGCCATTCTCACAGGCAGCCCAAACGGGCCTCTCATCTGCATATCGGATGTGAGCTGACTAACGCATATGGTGAACCTCCTTGGCCGACGGGATCTAGATGGCGTTTATGACGTTGCCGCTTCTGTGCGGATGCTCCCTTGCCTCTCGGGGTCTGTCTCACACGCGTGTCTTAATGTGATTTTCCTGTTGCCTCTGACATCTTTGCCACTGAGGACTTTGCGTCCTACACAACCCATAAAAATGAATAAAAATCGGCTGGTTCTCACCCTTTTTGGTTAAAGGCAGAAAGAGCAGTAGAAGAGGCTTTGAGGTGGCAAACGCAGGGGACATTTACCCTCACACAGCATGCATGTCGCCCATGGGGGGCGCACTGTATCAGAAACCTGTCCCTATACCGCCAGATGGCTGTCATCTCTGAGTAGCTTCCCTGCCCCAGCCTGCCTCTCAAGGAGAGGAAATAGCTGGGGGCACAGTGTGGGGGCAAGCTTTTTAGGTCAAGGCACCTGCAGGCCACAGCTGCCAAGCGCGTGGTGGTAGCAAACGGACCAGCAGTTACGTGCCCTCACAGCCCAGCTCGTTCCCCATGAATTGGACCAGCAGTTATGTGCCCTCACAGCTCGACTCGTTCTCCATGAAACGGACCAGCAGTTACGTGCCCTAACAGCCCAGCTCGTTCCCCATGAAACGGACCAGCAGTTACCTGCCCTCACAGCCCAGCTCGTTCCCCATGAATCGGACCAGCAGTTACGTGCCCTCACAGCCCAGCTCGTTCCCCATGAAACAGACCAGCAGTTACGTGCCCTCACAGCCCAGCTCGTTCCCCATGAATCGGACCAGCAGTTATGTGCCCTCACAGCCCGGCTCGTTCCCCATGAAACGGACCAGCAGTTATGTGCCCTCACAGCCCGGCTCGTTCCCCATGAAACGGACCAGCAGTTATGTGCCCTCACCTCCCGGCTCGTTCTCCATGAATCAGACCAGCAGTTACGTGCCCTCACAGCCCGGCTTGTTCTCCATGAAACGGACCAGCAGTTACGTGCCCTCACAGCCCGGCTCGTTCATCATGAAACGGACCAGCAGTTATGTGCCCTCACTGCCCGGCTTGTTCCCCATGAATAGGCGTCCCTCCCTTGACATCAGCGATGAATCATGACTTATGTATGATGCACGTCAGACGCGTGGCCGGCGGTTCGGGCGATTGGATCTGGTGCCGCGGTTGCCATGGTGACCTCAGCCCAGCACCCGCGCTCACTTTTGAGCGAAATATAGGCTCACTTGCCCGGTGAATTTAAGGAAAACCACCTTTTCTCTGTGAAGGTTCGGCGCCGGGGGGCGGGCTCTTATTGTGAAATCCGAGGTTTTCCCAAATTTTTACGGCTCCAGCCTGAGAGCAACTTGCTTGTGTCGGCTCGTTTAGCCCGGTTGTGTGATGGCAGCGCATTCAGCGTGAGTGCCTCATCGTCCTCTTGTTATTTTGGTCACGGCAAACTTCTCGAGGCCTTCTTTTATCTGCCATGTAAATTATGACTGGAAGCCACTGTCTATCGCTTGTTAGACCAGTCGGCATCCTCGAGCAGACACACAAAAGCGAAAGCCAAGAATAACGTCAGTAAATGCAAAGCGAGTGTGGGCCTTTCGCAGGTACGGCCCTGCGCCGCGTACTTGTGAGAGAATAAGTACCTCAGGCGTGAAAGCCAGACTCTCTCGAAGCTGGTCCTGCTTTCACACGTCAGCCAAACAATCGAATGTCATGATTCGCAGCTGGTAGGCGCAGCTATAAATTCTGGGCCTCCCTTGCTAGGGTTGCCACAGAAGGAGTCTGGGGCTCTCATAGTGCATATAATTTGCTAGGGGGGTGCGAATTTGAGGAGCTGGAGTATAATTTTCCTTGAGCATATAAATAAAGTGCTGGGCCCCCCCGAATCCACCAGGGTCTCTGTGCCCCTGTAAGAGCTTTCTGCCTGCAGGCTAGACCAAGCGCCGGACCCCTGGCAGACCCCCACCCTGCGGGTATGCTAGCCGCCCGGTATTGGAGATCAGGAGATCAGGCCTTATTTACCACGCACTGAATACACAGCGGAATAGCTAAGCAGTGCACCTCGCGCAGATAGCATCGATAGCATACTCATTTCACATGAGAAACTGCCCAATTAGCCTGTTCCTGTGAATAAATGCCGGTCGGCGCCCGGGCCCCTCTCTGGGCCATGGTGTCCTGAGCGCCTACTGTCAGCCAAACGGGGACCCCTGACCCCATCTCGGGCCACACGGCTCGTACCTCTTGTTTGACAAGCTCGTTACTGCAGGGAGACAGGCTTAATTAGGCCCACTAGGGAAGTAGAGGCCTGACTGGGTTGGCGTCCAGCTGGAACAAAACGGTACCGGTATGAAGGCCATACTGGACACACCCGGGATGATTTTTATTTACACAGGCTGTCCAGAGGGATGTACATGTCAAACCCACGCAGAGCATTAAAATCACATACATGTGTAGCTGAGCTGACCCCCCCCACCATGGCACGCGCCATTTTCCATCCTGGTGCCAATCAGCTCATTAGGCAACAAAGGCACAGGGTGGCCACAGGGAGGACATTAGGGCAGCATGTGTGAACTTCCATTTCAATCAAAAGGACCCGGATTTCACTTAAGTGCTGCGTTCTTGCTGTCTGCTGATTGGTCAGTCTCCTATACTGCTAATGAGAAGTAGCTGGATGAGTCTTTCAATCAAGGAAACGAACCAGTCAAAGCACAAGAAGAACTGAACTATTTAGCCAAGCACAAACCTTTCAGGTTTAAAGTACTTTGTAAGACCTGAAGTCTCATAGTGTCCAAGATGACATGGATTGTCTGGTCACCCTACATAGGGCTACCTAGGGCACCACCTTCTTAGCAAGCTAATTTCACTTTGTCTCAGACAGGGGGCGCCAGTGATGAGGCTTGCCTTGGGCTCCACGTGGGTTTTGATTGGTACAGCTCCCCCCCCATTCCCGTACGATCTGGGATACGATCCGATATCCTGTACTGGAGTAGCTGTTATGGAAGACAGATCGGAAATAAATGTAGAATTAAGCTATAGAATAACAAAAACTCAGCAGATACATTTATCTTACCAGCAGCGGGGTATATATTTCTATATAATTTGTATTTAAGCTCTCTGCTGAGATTTGAACCTGCAACCTCTATCTTAAGTTTGGACCCTAACCCCTTACTGTACATCACGCCCTACTCTAAAACCCACTGTCAATCAGCACGGCAGGCTCTGTGACTTCATAATTTTCTCAGACCAAACAAACCTGAAGTTAAGGCTAATATTTTTAAGACTATAAAAAGCCTGCGATGTTCTTTATCCGAGAAAGGGAGAGATTTATCCAGCTCACTGTGCCAAAGAATTCCCAGTAAATACAAAACCTAAATATTTGCAATCGCCGAGATGTTTGGTTAATTAAAAATAAAAGATAACATCAAACTCGATTTTCCTTCGCTAATTATTTGTCTTGGCAAGCTCCGCGTTCCATTCCTCTTCCAGAAATCATGGACATTCTCAGTGACTTGGGAAAATGAATTCGGGAATGAGTTGTAAATGACCGTTAAGGTTTTTATTTCAGTCAACAAAAGGAGAACAGAGTCGTCTGTGTTCTGTGAGCCACAGTATCCCGACTAACCACAGATGAACAGATTCTATCACCTTCAACACATATCACTAGATGAATTATTCTTAATTACTAAAGGGAAAAAATGGCTGAATAGGATGGCATTAAAATTTAATTATAATAATGTGAGTATACCTTAAGTTCCAAACAAAATCCATGCTCTGAAACCACTTGTCCTATTCAGGGTTGCGGGGGGTCCAGAGCTTACTCCGGAGGTTACGGCCAGAAGGCAGTATACCTTAAGTTGTACTGACAATCTCCTTCTTAAGGATTGATCCCTGTTTGCCATAAACCCAAGGAATATGTCATAAACATACCTTATAGTGCTGCTATTTGATGTGTCGGCTGTGTAGGACCGAACAGGCATGAAATAAACCATATTAGCTCATTCCAAAACAAAATACACATTTCAGTTGCTATTTTAAATATTTAGTCTCCCAGGTTGCCTATTTTCTGTATTAAAACAAGAACTTCCTCTTGGTAATGGATTAACCTAGTCTGCCGTGAAGGAGAGCTTGCCCAAGCGCAGTTTAGTTAACATGCATCCACGTATCCATCCATCCATCCATTGTCCAGCCGCTCAACCTGGTCGGGGTCACAGTGGCCTGGAGCCTATCCCAGGCAGCGCGGCCGCCTAAAATCTGCTTTATTTGCTTCTTTTTGAATTAGCGTGATGTCTACAGATTGGGATTAAAGACAGAGGTAGTGACATGAGGGATCCATTCGGTTATTTGGAATCGCGAAAAAGAGGCAAAAACTGTAACTGATATGGCTGGACTTGCGAGGAGTGACAGCATGTCCCACACACATGCCAGCCATCTATGGCGTGATTTATCTGTCGCCGCGGAGCCTCTGGAACCCTGGTCAGAACCCCCGCACCGCTTGCCTTCTTGCCCTTGCCGATATCTTCTTTCTGCGGTATGACTCTCTTTCTCACTCAGCCAATGAATGAAGCCAACCCTGACGGCAGAGACTTAACCCGCTTGGTTCCTGAAACACTATCGTGGCTAGATGTCACTGACCGCGGGCCGGCCGGGTTGGGCAGGAAGGTGAACCGAAACATCGCAGGCAAACTGCCTTACATTAACCTCACTGATAACGCTGACCTCTGGGACCTCCATTACCACTGCGGCGCCCCCAGCCTAATTGTCATGCAGAGTACGGCTTCATTCCGCACATTTCCACTCGCACGCTCACTACACAGTGATGCTTTCAAGCCACATGTGATTCAGCCCACTGACAGTTTTCTCTTAATTTCATTTAAACTGAATTATTCAGCCATGAAAGAAAAAAAAACAGCTTCTCGCTGAAACATATTTGACAGCAGCAGATTTCTGTCAGCTGCCAGGTTTTTGTTTTATATATAAGAGTCAGCGGGTCATTGTAGGGTAAGCCAATGTCCCAGCATTCACTGGGGCAAGTTTGTGCTCGATGTGGGACACTATAACACAAACAGAACTCTCCCAAATGTCAAAACCTCAGGGGTTAAGTACTGGTAGCAGCAGTGTTAAAGTCACTTATCCAAATCACCCGTGATCACAGCTGTCAGCTTAGTTACTCAGGGAAGTCTTAACGATGTGCCTGGGTTTAGTCTTTCTAAGGGACTTGAACCTGCCACCTACCGGTTCAGTTTAAGATAATGGGGGAAAATGAGCCCATTAAGACAGAATGGGTCCATCCAGCACAGCATTATAATGGCACACCCCTGTCTCCCAGCATTCGGTGCGTGTGGAACGGAGCCATCTTTATTCTGGCTTGGTCGAAAAGCAGCAGAGCGGGAAAATAGCATCGCTATCCGCAACGCCTGAAGTCCTCGTTAGGCCAGTGGAGCGTGTTATGGGGTCAGAGGCTCTCTTAGCCCCAATAATTCAAAGTCTTGCCAGAAGATGTTATCTCTACCCCCGCCACCAAACACCCGCAACAAACGCACATTAAAGGTGAAGCCAGGGGCTGGCAGAAGGGACTGAAAGTTAATCTAGTCAGAGTCTCTGTTCAGTTTTTTTAAATCTGAATTACAGGTCAGAAGGTCTGACCTGTGAATATCCCGACCTGCCTCCTTCATATTCTGGGCCTTAATAAACCTCCCAAAAAGAAACATGTATTCACACAATTTTACATTTCAATTTCTTGCTTGAATGGGTTTGGCTCAAGTATAAAAAGGCATAATGTGTCACTTAGAAATGCTAACATTTTCTCTCTCTACTCCAGACATACATTACATAAGTAAGACTTGCTGAGGTGAATGGTGACAGAGCTTTTCAAAAATGGTATAATGCGATGCGTTGGATCCGGGCGTGTTGAATAACGCCGTGCCGCTTGGAGTGACCTTCATCAGTTGACGAGGCCGCCATCATCACTCTGGCTCTTAGTCACATTAACGAGCCCCTTATACGCAGATTAAGTCTGACATGATAAAAGCTAATTGTAAAGAGGATGTTGCATTGAACACCCACCTTGGGGAATTAAATATGTGTCTCCTTCTGTTTGAGATTAATAACGGGGAAGGTTAGCCACCATGGTTTGTTGTAATGCTCAAAGAAACATCTAAACGTCACATCTTGGTTCTGGAGTCTACATCTTCAGTTCCTCATTATGCAAAACACTGTTTTTTTTCATAATAATATAACGTGAAATATATATTCTGAAATGAAGTAGGTTAGGGTTAGAGCGGCTTCCTGCAGGTTTATCTGAAGGCTAATGCGGGTTCCTGATGAGGGGAGACGGTGGATGCCTTCCTGTGTGCCAGGAAAACCCAATCAGCTTTGGGGAACTTTCTTCTACATCTGGGGACAAAGCACTACCCAGAAGGGCTGGCAGGGCATTTAACTGCAAACCTGGTCAGTTAGAACCACATTAGATAATTAGCTTTTTGAACTCAGCTGGAGTTCTTTGCTTTATGATACACAGATTCGAGTGCTGCACTGTAAACCCACACAGACATTAATCAAATGTAGATTGCAGTACATCCAGCCCAGCCTTGGAGCCCGACCAGCCCGATCATTTAATGAATCAGACTCAACAACAGAACCGATTGAAGCTTGCTTTGGATTCCCGGTGATGCCAAGAGTGAAAAAAGCACAAACCGTAGGCTTTTAGGGGCTCGTCCTATTCCGTATTCCGCTGAATGGGCCCCTGTCAGTCGCATTTGACGTAAATAACCCCCGACTGAAAATCAGGACAGAGGCCTGAAATGGGAACAGGTAGCCCCAGTCACTCACGAGATCCTTGCTGCGTCGTATGAAAAATGATGGACGTGGAGAGTGCTGCTCTCCCCTAGAGTCCCACGTTTGCGCTCTAACCCACTGAATCCGCGGCGTTGCCAAGTGACGAGCTACCAGCTCTGGCAGCAGGACAAGTCAAAGCCCCAGAGGACATCGGGGGAATGAGAACTTCTAGTGTGAAATCGCATCCTGCAGCTGCTGAGGGAGAACCTTCACTTGCATGCCTGCAAGGTAATTAGTACTGTAATTGGAACAGATAAACACATCACAGCTCCAAATACATGTAATTAGCATTTGGCTATGGGCCTCACCATGGTCCCGTCCCTTTTCCTGCACACATGCACGTTAGACCCAACAACAGACATGGCTGCTCTTTAAAGGAGTTTACGCACAGCTATATTACCATGCTTGCTGAAAGATAAGGATGTTATATACACTCTCATGCACGATAAGGCTGTTATCAATCTGGGTGATTAATTGGACACGTTTCACCAAATATGTGTGTGCCCTATTTAACGATTTAGGGTTGCATTCCTCATTTCAAACGCGATACTATTTCAGTGCAAACAGACATTCCCGGGCAGGCGCTGGGGCGCCGCGCAGCAGTCAATCTGCCGCTCCGCCGCGGAGATGAGGGCGCAGTTAACGGGAGCGCTTCAAAGCACCGGCATTAATACCCTTATTTATGCCGCATCCAGGGGATCGAGAGCGAGAAAGTAAATAACTCTTTCCCGTGAGAGTCGGCTTACTAAAAACAGAAAACGGAATTTAATTATTGATGACCAGCGTGAAATTGCTTTGACAATAAATCAGTACTGCCAGGTTTATTAGCCACTGCGCGTTTTCGCCGCGCGTCCTTTAGTAATGTGCGTTTTCCCTTGTAATTAGTGCTGCTTATTGACAGAAGGACACCATTAACTATTAAACATCTTTCATGCTTGTGGGTTTCCGAGATGTATATCAAAGGCAGAAGGAAAACAGGCTTACTTTTTAACCATATAAAATGATTGTATGCCTGTAACAAATAAAATGCCTGTTCCTGTAAAGTGCATTTAAGATTAATAAATTTGAATGTTTTCGTACATTTGTACCTAGCCTACACCAGCCGAAGAATGCTTGTGGCTGTATCTAACAAACTTTATTTTGAAATAGGGGATGAAAACAAGTTTTGAAACGTTACATTTTCTTGAAAGTTTAAGTGCACCGTATAAAGTCATGCATTACTCATAAAATTCCTTTATATGTTAATTTTAATTAATTTTAGTCTTAGCAGCGTTACAGACAACAACAACAACAGTAATAATGATAACAGCAGATGTTTCAGTTATTTGGTTTCAATTGTTCTGACCGATGTAAAATATTTTACAAGAGAATGTCGTGTAACTTTACTGATGATATATATTATAAAAAATAAAAATATATATATTTTGAATATCAGGAAAGTGCATTATTTTTCCGATTACACACTATGAAACAAAAATTATATTTTGGTAATGCGCACACAAATTAAAGCCATTCCTTCTTGAAAACAGGAACTGATGAGGAAGGTGAGTTTCTTACCTGATCTGTAAGAGGAAAGGCTCTATTTTATGCGTAAATACTGATGACTGCCAGTGTGTTTCACCGTATATGAGCTTAGAAGGTTTAGGGTTCAACAGGTAATTTAATTATCACTGGGGTAAAAACTTTAGTAGATAAACGACACCATCATTTAATAAATATTGTCTATGTTTATTAAACGCCTTAAATACTACTATTTGTTACATCTTAAATACTACTGTCTAAACAAGAAAACCTTGGACACATTGCAGGAGTTCATATTAAATCGCTCACTCTGGCAATAGCGCTCGGCATCGTTACGCACAGACTTCAGCGCGGACATAGACTCACAACCATGTGCTACGTACCCAGAGGCAAAACGAAGAAGAAGGGTAGCCAGCAGAGGATGAAGACTCCAACCACAATGGCCAGCGTTTTAGCAGCCTTTTTCTCCCGGGAGAATTTCATCAGGCGCACCGACAGAGAGCTCCGGAAAGGGTGGCTTTTGCCCTTGGCGCTCGCCGCCGCTGAGTCCTCCAGGACGCTCCGGCAGTGGATGCGCAGCACCACTTCCATTGACTTGTTTCTCTCGCGTTTGACGCCCGCTTCGAGACTCTTGGTAGTCCTCCTGGCCACCACGTACACCCTGAAATACATCACCAGGATGACCATGAGCGGGAGGTAGAAGGAGAACAGCGAGGAGAAGAGAGCGTAGCCAGGCTCCTCGGTGATGCTGCAGACGCTGTCGTCCGGAGGCGGCGGTTCTTTCCACCCCAGAAGTGGCCCGATTGAAATCACCATGGAGGACAGCCAGACCACCACCAGAATGACCCCGGCTTTTTTCTCGGTCATGATGGTGGGATACTTCAAGCAGTACTTCACTCCGATGTACCTGTCTATGGAGATGATGCAGAGGCTCATGATTGAGGCGGTGCAGCAAAGCACGTCCACAGCTGCCCAGATGTTGCAGAACACCCTACCAAAGACCCAACAGCCCAGCACCTCTAAAGACGCCGAAAACGGCAGCACGATAATGCTCAGAAGCAGGTCGGCTATGGCCAGATTCACTATAAAGAAGTTGGTCACAGTCTGCAGATGCCTGTTGCAGACCACGGATAATATAACCAAAATGTTCCCTACGATGGCAATCAGAATAAAAACGGACAGGAAAACTCCGACCACGATGAACTGAGTATGCAGTGCGAAGTTTGTGCAGGTCGTGTTGCTGATGTTCGCCAAAAGTTGGTCCAAGAAGGAGAGGTTAGCGGCGCTGCTCGTGTAGATCCCATCATAGCTCGCGTTCATCGGATTAGGACGGCTCATTTTAAAACTCCATGTAGAAAACTTTTAGGTGAGCTTCTCTGCGACCAGCGACGTTTAGCCATTCACAACATGCCACAGACATGCTCTTTAGTATGTGGGCATGACACGGATATGTACGCACCGTATTTCGCGGTGCAAGATGCAGAGCTGCATCACTCCGGTGGACGCAACGTCACAAAAAGCGTCCATTTTTAATGCTAAAAATGAAAATAAAAATTCACTTTACTCCGTTACGCATCGCCCGCATAAACCCGAATCTCAAAAATAAATAAAGTATATATTCATATGCACGTGTTTTTCAAATTCATTATTTAAATTTTAAGAAATGATTTTAGTTGTGCAAGGTAGCACCCCGGCGTCTAATTACCCAGGTGTGCTGCTTTATTTAAAGTTCGCGTGTGCGACGACATTGTCAGGTGTGCTGATGGTCTGAAAGAAGCATGCCTAGCAGGAAAAGACCCGACCAATTTGCTGAGCCACCGATTGCGCTCTGCCTGCTCGCGGTCTCCTCCTACGAGGCCAAGAGGGAACCGGTGACGCGTCGACTTCTTCAGCGCAGCTCCACAGACTCCCACAAGGGGTCGTTGCCTATCCGGGTAAATTCCCACGTCCTCCGCCTTACATCCGAGCAGTGTGTCTTAGGTCTGCATGTCGTGTGTCCCTCACTTTTATTTGACTGTTAGGTACCAACTGTTTTAAATAAACAGAATAGAAATGGCGCACTCTGCAAATTAACGGTCTATGTATATGCTTTCATGGGGTTTAGTTCTTTTTAGAACCACTCCATACTGTAAGCAGCTTTTTAAGATCAAAGGGATTATTTTACGAACCTTTTGATAAAGAGGAGGTTTGAGTGTTTTTAGTGGAGCATTCAGGGGAACATTTTCCAAATCAAAGACACATTTTGATAAAGTCGCCGTTAAAATATCTTTAAGTTCGCGGCCGTTGCGTGACATTGATCCCTGTGGAATAAAATAAAAGCGTCATTAGTCCCTCGTTACAGGAAATCTGTCTATCGGAAAATATTTATTTCCATGCTGACAATGAAGTAGCAGCTGGATTATGTAAATCACTATATATTACGTTATATCACAGACATTTTCTGTCAGAAAACATTCATCCGGTATATAAAAGTAAAGCTATGTATTAGACATATAGAAATTGCCTTCAGGGGTAAAATATTACACGCACAGTTCTGATGTTGTATAATCCAGAGATTTTTAATAGCTCAGTGACGTCATATTGACCATAAATCTTCGGGGCTATACAATGAATTTAAGAGTAATTTATTTATTTTCATTTCGAGGAGCATTGACCCAAGTCCATCCGTTGTTCGTGAGATCAAAGACGCAGGTCCTAGGGCTCTAACTGCTAATATTGGGCTACAGATAATGCTAATGTATTGCTTTTTCTATTTTCTAACACACTGGAACTGTACAGAAATTTGTATTAATATTATTATGACGTATCTCTTCTACTTACAGTATTACACAGTTTATTTTGATACTAGTGAACGTTCAGAACTCTGGCTACGGTTTTCTGATTATTAATCCCTGATGAATTAAGAGGTATTTAAAAGCGCCCTTTTACTGGTTAATTTAATTGGGTTGGCTCAGTCTTAAGAGAGTGATAAACACGGGATTAGCAAAGCACTATGAAAATAATACGCTAGAGCAACAGCAGCAACAAACAGCAGAGAATAGGGAAGAACAAAGCGGCGGGACAGCGGCATCCAAGCGGCCGTATTTAAAGGGGATCTTGAGGCATAAATATCTGGCTGACGGCGTGCAGCTGCCGCGCACTGAAACCGACTACAGGGACCCGTTTTTACGAGCCACTGGTGCGCGGGTCGAGAGGCCAAGAGGGTAATCACTGGTGACTTGTGGGCGGGAGGTCTGGGAAAATGTAAGTCGCTAGGATACGGTGTGTCATGGCCACCCCCAAATGGGTGAAGATCTTAAACCAAAGTTATGCCCTTGGTCATGGTGTATGCTGCGATTTTTTCTTTTAAACACAGGCGGAGCGTGTTCGCGAAAGCGGCACAAATGAGAGCTGAGAAAACGGGACCACGCCGTGCCGTTCACCTACAAATTGGCTGCAGTTCGCTGGAAAGAACCGTGAAATGCTGGTTAATCAGAACAAAAATCTTTCCAGACCCACCGCTCTCCCATATTTGGGTCCAATGTAAGCTGTTCTTTAGCATTTCTTTCTTTATTTTTTTATTAATTGCATCAGCTGCTTCCAAATAAGACCTAAACAGTATGTAACAATAAGCTCTCCAGCTAGGCCCGTCCGACAGGTGGAATACGATGCCTGAGGGATCTGATAAATACAGAAACGTAACTGTGCATTGTATGTCATATTTAGTATTGCAGAATCTTTGACATGGACTTCCACTGAGGTCGTGTAGACATGTGTCCGTATCCCAAACAGACACAGCAAGATGTGTGCCCATTTAGGTGGTATCAGGATTACTGCTGACTGGCAGAGGCAGGACTCAGTCGTACAGTAACTAGGCCTGCACACCAACAGAGCTGCACATGTTACGATAAGATAACCTTTATTGATCGCAAGCGAAAATTTTATGCATACAGCTGGGATGAAGATCTGCAGACCCATTTGGTCTTGGAAGGTGAAATTTGCTGAAATCTGCCCTCAGAAATCCAGTTCAACACACAACCTTTATGAATAAGAGTGACTAATAAGTGAATGATTCACAGACTAAGGTGCATTCATTATATAAATAACCCCGCTAACAGCAACTAATATAATTAATTAGAGATATTTTTAAAAGGATGGAACCTTGTTTATTTCCCTTTCAGTTTATCTGCCCCGGTGTCAGCCAAACTGTCCGTTTTTTTTCCATTTCATTTTATCCATGTTTATTACTTGTCCGTTCTCACTGAAGTCAGAGTTATCTATAAAAAATATTCACGGTTTTGGGTAACACTTTACTTGAGAGGACACACATACTCGAAGTTCTCATACAAATAATGAACAAATACAGTACCTACTTGAGATAAAAGATGCGTCACGATTCATTAATGATGAACAAACATGACATCAGTATTGCCCTTGTGTTATTCAGTACTCGTTTCTTCAGTAGTTCATTCAGTAGTTCACAAAGGTTTACAGAATTAGCAGATATAGAAACAAATATAGTTACTGCTCGGGATAAACGATGCGTCACAATTCATGCGATCGGTATTTTACATGTGTTATTCATTATTTGTTCCTACAGTACTTCCTTCACTGTTTCCTTCGGTAGTTCACAATGGTTTACATAACAAACAGATACAGTAACATATATAGTACATACGTGAGATAAAAGATACGTGACAATAAATTAATGATGTGCAAACATGAGATCAGTTCGTAACTAATACTTAATTTGTGGTTACTTCATACGTAAGTAATAGCGTAATACCACAGTATTTTGTGAGAGTACTCGGGTAACAGGTTTGATCGCAATAAGAAGCGTGGCGTGATCTTGGCTCGCTGCCCTGCTAAGGACGTTTCAGCCCTTCCATAAACGTTAAAATCCCTCGCTGTCCTATAGCAGCCCACTCTGTTGATGCATGCGCAAGATAATAAAGCATTATTTTGGACAATGCGCTCGCACTGCGCACCGTCTCCACGTGCGCACACGCACCTCCGTCGCTTCTTACACCTAATTCATCCTTTCCTTCCACCCCCCACCCCCACCCCGCATCTGTCTTCTGTATTCCTCTCTTCTTTTGCGGAGCCCTTACTTGCCAAGTGAAATATTCAATAGATTTATGCATATGTTAATAAAAGGGGTCTGTGAGGAATCATGCATTACACCGCGTCAAGCCCTTAGCCGCGGCTGGAGAATCGCACTGGCAGGAAGGCGCTATAGCGGCTGCCAAGACGAAGCGCCGCAGTCTCGGAGAAAAGGAGAGATTCTGAATTTCACATGCCGGTCTGTGATCGCAGCTTTTGTGGAATTTGAATGCAAGTTCTCCTTGCTCCCTGAAGAGGTTTATGACTCCTTTAACCTTTTGCATGTAAACAAGTTCCTGTCTGGCATCTGTGTCCTATCATAGTGGTTGTGATCGTCTCAAAAGCTCTCAAAGAGCTCTCCTCACAGTTTCCTGTGATAAATTGGGAAGATATGTTTTCATGGCTCTGCTCCAGTAAGTAGGAATCCAAACTATTTGCTGCAGTTACAAACTCCTTTTCAGTTGTGGTATCAGCACAAAATGTCCGATTTATCGGAACACAACGCGTCATGCTCGTGGTGCACATCTAAGTTGTGCTGTTGGTCCGCCTAATTCAATTCCTTTTTTATAATAATGACACTAGAGGGAGTCAGAATTGTTTCGCATATATTTTCCATAATCAGTTTCCTTACGGCGCGCGGCTCCGACTCTCTTAATTAGTTAGGCAGGTTCTCGTGGATCGGAGGTGGTCAGTTGCGCACGTGCCAGCCGGTACCGGATACCAGCGCAGTTCCTGGGGCCCGTTATGGAACAGACACCTCAACATCATTAGGGCATGTATGGAGCTGGCTGGCGTGAGATTTCCAATTCGAGACAAGTCTGCACACACATTTACATGTATGCAACAGTTTGATTGCTGTTGTAAACAGTCTGTAGGGTTTACAAACTGGCGCAACACTTTGGATGCATCTAATTTGGGTTTTATTGTAATATAGTAATATAGATGTGCCGTAAGACGTTTTGTGTGAGTGCAAGAGTCTGAAAGCGTGAGTGTCACGCCAGATGCGTGAGAGCTGGCAGCCCTGGGCCCCTGGGTGGTGTAGCTGGATCTCCTGAGGAATGCCAGGCGTTTACTATCTAAATGAGGAATGGTGGGGTCCTGCTGCCTGAGCTGTGCCAGTGATACGGTTTAAGTGAAGAAAAAATGCTGAAATGCACCTAATAAATATATAATATTCAAGTTGATGCAGACTTCTGGCAAACATATAGACAGCACTTCTCTGGAACTTTCTGTGCAGACCTTCAGCGCTGTCACGATCGAGCCCATCCGTGTCTTTTTTGCTGGTCCTGATTTTCCTCTTGCCTTCACCTGATCCATGGTCTGCTCTTCTAAGATGCCATAGTTCTAGTCATTTGTGCTTCAAGTGAAAGTTCAGGATTGATTTCAGCAGTGACCTGTCTCTTGTCCTGGTCGTACATAGCTTCCTTAAGTCTTCACCAGCACCACTGTCCGAAGCTATTGATACTTTTCCTGCATTGCCTTATTATCTTTCTGTCACGTCCATGGCCAGTCGCAGAAAATGCTCGATTCTGAGTGCAAAGTATTCTTATCAGTGGGCAGAAATGTAGAGCTGTAAGATATATTTTTTTCTTCTAGAAGGGTCCATGTGCTTTGCTTGGAGAGGAAAACTGTGATATTGTCAGTATGACCCATTCTGGTGGTTGGGGGGCATCTGACAGATCACATTTCCTTTTGGTAAGACACACTTGGCTCATTGTGTTGGTCCCTTTTCTTGATTGTCTCCGAAATAGAAAATGTGACAAAGAAAGACCATCCTTCTAACTCCATGCTGTTGCGTTTTTTTATCAGAAAAAAAATGACCAATGAATTTTCACAAGTAACTGTCAGTGTTATAAATTACATGGTATAAATCGAGCATTCTGTCCCATTTGGGGCAGTTTGTGTTTTGCATTGTTTATGCAGAATTTGTCTCCCAAAACGGATGTTTAGTTGCCAGACAGAGGGGAGGAAAGACGGGGCTAAGCCCCCGGCGAGTGAGGTCAGGGAATTCGTTCCGAGACCGCCCCCCCCACCCCCTATCCGGTGGGCTTCATAGGGTCTGAGCGTTGTGCCGCGTCGAGTGCCGACACCCTGCGAGTCGATGTCCTCGCCGTGCAGCTGTGCCCCCGCGGTGCGACCCGGGCTTAGGCGAGCCATGGGGTCGGGCTGTTCACAGATCAGCCCCGGAGAGCAGCGTCCGCTGGGAGCAGCCGGGTCAGGGAGGGCGGCAGCGTGGCTTTACGCCTCTCACGCACACGCGTGTGATAACGCGGCCATCCACACACACACACACAGTAATGCAGTCATCCACACACACACACACAGTAATGCAGTCATCCACACACACACACACAGTAACGCAGTCATCCACACACACACACACACACAGTAACGCAGTCATCCACACACACACACACACACAGTAATGCAGACAGCCACACTCACGGAAGCGCGAAGGAAGTGAAAGAGTGTACGTCAAGGTGTCGGTCTCGGGGGGCGGGGGA
>JAODKN010000050.1:3959521-3975592 GCA_026774425.1 Petrocephalus zakoni | reverse complement strand
TGGCAGGGAGCTAGGAGGGTGTAAAAACATGAACTGTCTGGCAGGGAGTTGGGAGTGGGTAAAAACATGAACTGTCTGGCAGGGAGTTGGGAGTGGGTAAAAACATGAACTGTCTTGCAGGGAGAAGGGAGGGAGCAAACAGGAATTGTCTGGGGGTCCCGAAGGACCGAGTTGGATAACACTGCCCAGGTGAAATAATCATTCCATAATAATCGCCATCTGAAAGGTCATCTGAGGAAGCCGGGTGGGTTTAATGAATGCAGACAGATCATCCTCCCATCTGCCATTTGGGGGATGGGCTGCAAAATTTTTCTTTGAGGTACACCAGCAAACAGACCGACATCACCCTCCATCAGCCTTGCAGAATCGGCAAAGTCATCAATCGCCTACAACCAGGTGCCAAAGACAAGAGAAGGAGCCGGCCGCCCGATTAACTCACGCATATTTATCTGGATGAAGTTGTCTCAACTTGGCTGTTAAATTACTGCGAGAATATAACTCAGGACTGAAAAAGACATGTTTTATTTTCTTACATTTTTTTACAATGAGTGATATTGTTTCTTGTTTTATATACATGTTCATGGTGTAATCAAGAATTATTGTGTAGATTAAAGGTAAATAGTGCCAGCAGAGAGGTATTTTTCAACGGCTGATCTGATAGGGAGGGGTAGCGTTAGTGTGGGGGGGGGGGGATGTGATTCAGTGAGTCGTCTATAAGCGTAGTGAAGAGTTTTACATCCCTTTTAGTATATTGAAATGTTGTTTTTTATTATTGTCAAGTGCTATTTTTTATGTTTTCATTTAATAAAAAGTAACTATTCCCAGTGCATCTCACCCCATATCATTATTTACGCTGAGTAAAGGACCCAAAAGAAAAAAAAAACTATTTGTACGGTAATTCTTATTTACCCTACTGTCGAAAAATAAGTAACAAATGATGTGAGGGTGCATTTTTTGTCTGCGGGGCCTGCAAATAAGCGTGACATAAACCAGAGGTGTGTGATGCTGATGGTTGCACAGACGCTGATGTGCTGGGAACAGGCCATTCCGGTACATGTTAGAATGTTAGCAAATCGCAGGCCATGCACGTTTGGGCTGCATTGCTGGTGAGGCTTTACAGTCCGTGTCCCCCAGACCATATTGCACAGCGCTCACATATATTTACTGTTGATGGTTAACCATCTCAGTCCCCCACCTCGAACGACACACATCGGCTTACAGAAATTCCATACATTCCACAGCAAAAGCTTCTTTAAAAAAAACGATATGGCGAGAGAATGTACCAAGTGACTGGGGGGGGGTTTACAATCTCGGTCACAAAGGACTCCTCAGCTGTGGGAAAGTACTTCATATGTCACAGAGGGCACGCAACCTCTTCCCCCGCTTGCCTGACTTCTGGAAGAAAGCACCCCCAAGACGATAAACATCCCGACGTCGAGGGACTCCACGCTGGAGGTTCGGGAGGAAAGGAACATGCGGAGAGTGAGACTCCTGGGAATAAGGACAGGGAAGGTGCTGCCCGAGCCTGCCGGCATGGCCGACCCGCCACGGGAACGGCCGGAATGGGAAGGCAAGTGTCGCCGTGCACTACATCGCCAAGGAAGGCAAACATCGCCATAGTCAGAGATCGGTACCGCAGCTGTGCTACGTTTAACCGCGTTCATTTTTTCCTGTGCTATCCTATTTTTTTGTAGAACATTCCGGGCTAGCGATTAAAGGTAAGCTGACCTGTGCAAGTTAGGGGGAGCCCTGTCTGTTTGTAGGCGCCTCACACTTTGAGACTATTTTCAGATTGGTCTGAGAAGAGAACTGTGGAATAGTTTCCTACGGAGCAGTGAGGGGCTGAGATTCAGTAAGAGGGCCGAGCATTTATTTTGAAGCATTTAAATATTTCTTTATAAAACAAACAAACCAAACAGGATGAAGTTGGCATGATTTGTCACGTGGGAAATGCTGCATGATTTTGTGTAGGGTGGCTTCTAAGGGTAATGAACAAAGACTTTAATATTTCAGGATGAGCTAAATGTCACTATTAAACCTTTCAGGTAGAGGGAGACAAAGCTGGCCCTCTTAAGTTTTGTTTTTTATTATTTTGAGCTTCACATTCAAACAACACAGCTGGATATGAGAACACTGTAGGGGCAGCAACATAATGTCGAACCAAACGGCTGCAGAGCAGGGCCAGACGCAGCGTCTCAATCTTTAAGACGCCGACCTCCAGCTGTGAACCCGAAACGTTTAGAAGGATCACTATTGGTATTGAGTGTCAGGATAATGATAAGCAGTGTGGTAGCTTTGTCAGCCTTGACGTCGATGCCAGTCTCTCGCTGTTAGGTGATTCCCCGCATTCAGTGGCTACTTGTTTAACCTTGGAACTCCAAATCGCAATATTCAGCTCTATGTCTATGTCTATGTTTATTCTCATTAGAAACCAGCTCCATCCACAATCCTGTAGGAGACTGAATAAAGAGCCGGACCCAAAATGACTGTGTTGTTTATTTTTTTGGAACAGACACACAAGTGTTGAACTCTGCCCCACCCCCCACCCCCCTTAGTCTGCTGCCAAACATTCGGGGCCCCAAGATTTCGGAGCCGTGCCACGCCGTGATGCCACACGCGCCGGCAGAGCTGGCAGGACCCGGCTTTACTCCTGACTTCCGCAGCTGAGTGATTCCCGAACGCTGGACCAGATAAGTTTGAAGATGGATGGATGCATGAATGGAATGGGAAATAACTGGGATGATCACTATTGGTGCACAGTGTCAGTATAATAATACTAATGATAATGATTGTCAAAGAAATTATTCAGTTCAATTTGTTTTCATATAGCCTCTTTTACAGCAGAGTTGCCCCAAGGCACTTGACAAGAATGTGTGACAATCCATTACTAGATAATTTGTGCAGAATTGCACATAAATCAGGGATCTCCCACATCTGTCCATTGCTCCGTACAAGTTTGCAACTGTGTCCGTGGTCATTGCATCATCTGGATTTTGATGGTCTTGGCTAATGACCGTTAATAGTCCGTGTTGATGGTAACGAAAAGTTCTGATGTCTGGAATGACACGACTTCGCTCTGCTCCCTCTTCCTCTCTCACTGTGGGTCCTGTTCGGTGTGTCCTGCAGAGGCTGTGTGTGTGTGGGACCAGGCGTCCCAGTGATGCCACTAATTCCAACTAGACGTAAACAGGCCGATATCACTGGGACATACCCAGTGAGACTATTCTTCGCAAGACTATTTTATGATTTGTTTTGCTGGTTTTTTTTTTTCATTTTGGTGTTTTGAGTCCAGAGAAAATCAGCTACTGTGTGTGTGTATGTGTGTGCTCGTCAATGTCTGTGTTAGTTTTTTTTTTCTGTGGGACAGGAGATGATTGATTGTAAACCACATACTGCACGATGGAAAAGAGCCTCTAATTTCTGGGAAACCTTGAGAGTGGAAAGAGCACATCACTGACAAGCTACGAGCTTGGTGTTTTATATATATATATATATATATGTCCGTAAACGTGGAGACCAAGTTCAAGAGGGCCGGCTTTCTCAGTTAAGTGCCGCTCGTCTCTAGGTGATGTGACGAGACCGGTCAGGTCCTTGACACTCCCCCAGACTCCTCCCGACTCCCCCGGACTCCTCCGGTAGGCTGCGTCTCTATCCGTCTCTCCCGCAAGGCCTTTGATCTCCTCCTCACATAATATGCATTTACATTATTTTAAAACAAATGTCAGACTCTCGCAGGAGGAAATTAAACAAATATTAAGCTAAGATTAGGGAGCGTGGTTGATGTCTACTGAAAATGTTGTTGTTGGCCCAGACTCATGGAAACATGATTTGGTGAATGGAGCCAAACACAGTTATGTGGGAATGATGTGGATGGGGAGACATGGGAACGGATCCAGCATTGGTGTCAGTGCTACATTTAATGCTATAAAGGTTGGTATCGGCCCAAATGGGATCAGGCCCAATATCGGTACTGGATTTACTAATACTAGTAATGAAATTTGATTTGTTTTTATGGTGATCAGTTATGGTAATGACATAAGATTCAGTGGTATTAATAATGACACAGGATCTAACAGTATTGGTAAAGGTTTAGAAACTGGGTCTAAGGATGGTCTAAGAATTAACTTTAACGGTAATGGCAATGGCATTGGCATTGGTTTTGGTGCTGGTGGCTGATCCAGCAGTTATCAGTAACTGGAACTTTGAGTCTGTCAAATTCTTAAACTCAACAGCACAAAGCTTGTGCGGCAGTGCCCAGATCCTGCCTCGGAGTGTCTGTGAGTAATAAATCCCTCAGCTCCTAGCCAAAAAGATGCCGGCCTGCTGGATCGATAAAGCTCCCCTTCAGAAACGGCGAGTCCTAGAAGAAAGGCATGACTTTGCAGCTTTGACACACTTCTGTAATTTTCGTGAGAAAATAAATGTAATCTCACCAAAAGTGAAAAGAAAAGGGAAGTAGGTGGCTTGTTCGCGTGTCTGAAAACTTAGTTTACACTCCATGGGAAACATTGTAAGAGTATGGGGCTCAAAGTTCCAGCTTTCAAATAAGCATGGGGGTGCCCAGACTCAGGTACTAAAGCTCTCTGCCCACTGAAGCATCTTACTGCTGCACGACATATGTCACAGGATATAAACCGCAATATTTGTACAGATACTCTCTGCTCCCCTCCGCTGACCTTTAACCCCCAACCAGAATAAAAATGGCTGCCGGTCTCTCCTGACGCCCGGCGGGCAGATGGCGACGATGATGCGACTTATGTGTCAGACCGATTTGCTCAATCTTTCCCTGGCCTCCGGTCAGCCGCCACGCCGTCTTTGCACCTCTTAAATTGTTTATTTGCTTCTCAGCACATTTGCTTGTGTCGAAACCTCAGGATTTCAGAAGGCCCGACTACCTCATCAGACGGCATGTTCCGTGCTGCAGGAAAAATAATCAATCTCCGATAAGCAGGTGAACAAGGCTAGAGAAATGGTGTTCTTTCATTTCTGTTTGGCTGCAAACCCCCCACCCCACTGATGTAGAGACACAAGTGAGACCCTGTCCTTGTACCAAGGACTGCTTTAATATCACAGGCCGCTGGAATGAGTTGAATTCGATTTTGAAGGACTTAGCTTGCCCTTGTCGCCATGCTAATCGGGGTGCTCCACATGTGCTCCACTCCAGCCATGATCTATTACCCTGGTACCATCTCCGCTGAGGAACAACAGAGAAAACACAGGGACTGTGTCTGTTCCTGGAAGGTGGGGGGCTCTGACGTGAGGGCTGGAGCCTACCCGGAAATAGGCCTTCCAGCATTAGCTTTCCATTAGCATGATGAGGTTCGCGCCAACTCAGTCGGACCTGCACGACATCAGACATTATTAATCACACCGCGGCAGTATGGATGACAAGGTGGCTGTCAGTTAATACGTATGGATGAGGAGCACAGGGCTTTTCAGAGAAAAAGAGAGACGGTAGATAATGTGAGATGAAAGCTGACAGATTCTTCCAGACCATGTTCTCAGCTGAGCAGATGATGGAACAGCACTTGAAGGGCTTAAATTCTTTCTGAAAGGAGTTGGGTCCCCTGAGACGGTCATTAAAGGGTCTTATTGATCAGCTGTCTGGATGTCCTGCTACATATTTGAGCTGTAGAAAGTGAATACATTGCAGTTAACAAATTATTATGATTATTTTTATTATTATTATGAAGTTTGTGATATGATAGTTTTGTGATTAAGTGGCCAGTCTGCTCTGTGAAATGATGTTCTGACTATAAAGCACACAGTATGTATTCAAGGCCAGCTAGACATTGATTTGGGCTAATTTGCAAAATGAATTTAGTGAATGATCCCAAATGAGATTAATCAGTTTTGTCCCCACGTCATTTATTGTATCCAAACATTGTATCTAATGCATTTCTAATGCATAATCCATTTCCGTGTGAATCTCAAAAACATCATGCCAGCAGGGTGTAATTAATTAACTGGTTAATCAAACTGATAAACTACTGAATAGGCTTTTTGGATGCAGCAGATATGGCAGACGGCACCTAATACCACTTCTTCTGGAGAAGAGTTGAGCATGGGTTCTCCAATCTCTTATCGTTCTTCTATCATTCTCTTAATGTAATCAAGATCTTTTCCCCCACATGTCCAGTTATAAAGCTCTTAATTAAAACTAAATTGCCCTTTAACTATACTTCATTTAACCTCTGTTTTGGGAGCTCAGAATCGGCTAAGGTGTCTGCTGTTTACCTTGCGCTGGACCGTGGTGCATTACTGTCACTTTCTAATAAGTTGTTAGTTTCCTAGGCAGCTACTGTGCTCTCGTCTTGTTTGAACCTGTTGGTTTCAGTGGAGTTCACCAAAAACACACCCAAACTGCTCCCTGCAGACCCATGAGTTGAAAAGCCAAGATCGCCAGAACAGCACATTCATTTGAGGACTGTAAGTCATGCACAGAAGTGGTCAATGACTGCAGACATGACGAATTATAACATGGTGTTTACTTTCTGTCCCATGCATTTAAGGCTGTTTTTTTTTCTTCTTTTGTTTGGTGAGCAGTTCTGCAGACTCACTTCGCACCAGGAATTCGAATCACAAAAGCACAAATGGAAAAAAAAATATTAAAGTAACTTAAAGTATCCATGCAGCAAACCAAAATTGCTGCATGCAGTAATTTTTCATCGCCTATAGGATACCAGAGCGTCAACCTGAATAAAAAAAATAAATTGGAAAAAAAAACGCAGTATTTCGCTGAACAATGTAAAATACATATTTGCAAAATATCTGATTAAAATATGTATTTTACCTGGTTAATGGGACTTTTGCTCCTGAACCTCACACAGCGTCTGCAAATCCAGGCTGTAAGATGTCACCTTCATCTTTACGCAGGGTTGTAAGCTGTCATCTATTTTCTTCAGATATTTTTCTTTTCTTATATTTATCCATGCTTAGCCTACCTGGAGTCAAAAAGTTTGATAAATGCATGGCGGTTTGACAGGCATATACCGGCTGTTGTGACGTATATTTTGAGTGACAAAAAATTAAACACATTGTATTTTAATGTTACAAGATTACAATAATCTTCAAATGTCGAACTACAAAAAAAAAAAACCTAATGAATAAAAATAAAATAGACTTAAATTGAATACTCATTATTTGTTTTCCAAAGCCACAGGGAGCCGCAGCATAAGGATGGAAGAGCCGCACGCCGACCCCTGACCGAGACCCATGGCTGTCTTATGGCTGAATCACCATAACTCCGCCCACTTTCTGTAACCACTATGTTATTTAGGGTCATGAGGGTGCTTGGAGCCTATCCTGGAGGCTATGGCAGGGATCTGCCCAGGATGGGGCACCAGCCCATCGCAGGGCACATTCACACATGCACACCTATGGGCAATTTGCCAACTCCAATTAACCTCAGCATGTTTTCTGGAAACCAGAGTACCCGGAGAAAACCCCACGATGACACTCCACACATGGAGCCTTGGCTCCAATGCACAGTAAAAACCCTATATGATGAAATGTTTCAAATATAAATTTTTTAGGTTCCGATCCACTTGGTCAAGGATACAGAATGGCTGGGCTCCCTTTGAACTTACCCTAATGCCCAAGAGATTTTTAACCACTATACTATAAGACAGAACCAAGTCAAACTGTTACCCTGGTTTACCTAGATGACGGTCAGTTTTACTGAGGTATTAATACAATGTGGTCAATCACCCAATGGGAGACTTCTTTTTTTTCTAATTGAAACAGCATAATAAATTCAGCCATTAAAAACGTGTGTCATATTTCAATGAAAAGTTCTTCATGTTTATCGATTATTAGACACGCTCTTTGCATCTGCTTTGAATTACGGTCTCGTGTAAGTCAAGTGAAGCGTGGATGGCGTGAAAATGGAACATAATGAAAAGATGTAAAAATATATACCAAAGTAAACAAATTGCATGGATGATGGATTGTCTGTAAGGCCTGTAAATCTGGCATGTGTCTGGCTTTGCAGAGGTCTCCACGTTCAGTGTCCTGCAGACCATCACATGCAGGTTCAGTTATAGGAGTCTTTGGTCCCAGCACTGTGTGCTGCTCTTGCTGTTTGCTGGAGGGATTGTGCATCACAGTTTGAACAAGGTCTTAAAACTCCTCTCCTTTTCAATCCATCCATCCTGTTTCCATAGCTACTTATGCAGTGAGTCACGCCGAACCTGTACACAGCACACAGATGCTATCAAAGGACACAGGGGTGCCAGTGCACCACAGGGCGGGCGCACACACACACACACACACACACACACACGCACACAGTCATTCATTTCTGTTAACAAGACCCTAATCCCAAAAATGACAACCTTAACCCTTACCCAACCCTAACCTCAAGCAAAAGTAATTAAACTAAAACCTTTTAGCAAGTGAGACCATGTTTTCTTTTTCTGTAATGTTATCATGGGGGGGGGGTGACCAGCTAACTGACCTTTGACCCCAGAGGTTTTTATTCTCTCTACTCCCTCCCTTGGGGCAACTCTGTTGTGCAAGGTGCTTTATAAAAAATACATTGAATTATAACGCCCTAAAACAGGTGGGGCACTGAGATCTATATTCTCTTGACAGTTATGAGGGATTCATGGACTGGTTAGGGCCAGAAACTCATTTTTGTGTTTCTGTGTGTGTTTCACAGGCTCCCTAAAAGCTCTGTGTTCTTCGTCCCCAGCGCACTGCTAAGGCCATGTTCGTATGAAGCTCTGCTTGTAGAGAGATGTGCCGTTTTCTTGGCTTTCCGTGGTGACAGATGATGGGGGGGGGGTGTCCGTTAGCCTTGGTCCTGATGGGAGGAGACTGTCCCATGGTTTTACGCCTGTTAGCTGGGCCCCTGTTTGTTTCTGTATTTGTTTATGTGTCCGGAGATAGCGAGCAGCGTTTGATGCCACCCAATTACGGACCTTAAAGTGTTCATTACATCCGTGTGCTTCCGCTCGTCACATGCAACAGAGCATTCTCACCGCGACTTCAGAGGCACTGCTTCAAAAGAGTGTTTAATTTGGCTCTATGGGGAGAAAATCTATAATGGCTGTTTTTTTTGTTCTCTTTTGAAAATGAATAGCGCTGCGGAAATTGCGGCAGTGACTCTCTCCAAAATGGAACTTGTGGTACTGTACTCTGGAAAAACCGGGGAAATTTGGGCTTTGAAATGGCAAAAAAACCTCCATAGGCTCCAGTTCCTAAGCTCAGTAGCATTAGCAATAATACGTCCGCCCCCCCCCACCAGAAGCTGGGAGGAGCAGGAAAGGAAACAAAGCCGTCAATGCAGACGTTACGGTGCAGCCCATTTTGCTAGAACCTTCTTTGTATAAATATCCCTGATTAATGTTCCTAATTTCCATAGCATCCAGACGAAATCACTACCAGAACATTGAGTTACTGCCCTTATTTTGTGTCAAACAGTGACTTAAAAAATAAATAAATAAAGTAATATCAACCCAATAAAATTCCTACCAGGGCTGTATATAGTGTCCATCTATCTTCTACCCACTTATTTTGGTCAGGGTCGTGGGGGGGGTGGTGAGCCTATACAATAGTGTACAAAGGTTTATTATCATCTGTCTGTGGTACACTGCTAATTTATTTTTGGAATTTATGGGAGGGACTAGTTATGAAACACGAACCAGCCCCCCGTTAATCCAGCGAGGACATCCAGGCAGCTGTCACCCAGGGACAGGTTCTTAATGGCTGAAATGAACATGTATTTACATAAATTTTATTTTTTAATAATTTAGGGTGTCCTGCCACAAACTGACATGCAGGGCCATTGCAATAAGAGGCCACATTACTGACCGTCACCAAAGGTCAGCCGATGAAATGCTGGTGATGTAGATAGCAACCTTCGTGGGGTTAATGCTGCCTGGTATTAAAATTTCGGAAGCTCTCAGACTTTAGGCTTAGATGTACCTATATGTCTGCATATTCATAAATGCACTTCACTTTGCATTGGGAATTAAAGGTCGATTGATATGTTAATGTGCAGACAACATGCTGGCGGAAATGCTCCAAAGAGCATTTAGTTAAATAAAAGAGCAGAAACGTCCAGAACAACAGCAGGCGATTGTATTCTCATTGTTAGCCAGGGAACTGTGAGATGAGATGAAGCTGACGGGCAAAAGGAAAGCCGGCTTTGCCCCTTGTAATTAAAAAGCTGACACGAGCAGACTGTGTAACTTACCCTGCTTACGGTCATCTTTGTTTACAGGAGCATTGTGGGAAAAAAACAACATGTGTAAGCTGTGATTCCATGTACCATGTGTGTGTCTGTGAGATAAAATGAATCAACAAATACAGGCATGATAAAATGTTCTGTGTAACTTGAAGCAATTATTTTAATATGCGATCCACATTAACCTTTTTTTAATATAATGACATGAATTACAATCAGTAAAGAGCACAGTTGCTTTAAAGATTAAATAAGATGTTTCAGATGTTTTTACTGCTTATTCACCGCCATCACTGTAAGTGCAGCTCCATGCACGTGGATGTCCCAGCATGCCCTGCTTCCCATGGATCTATCTTGACGGAACAATCCGGAACATATCCTGCGTTACGTATCGGATCCCACTTGGTCTCATTAAGCTAGGTCATGATCTCCCACAGAAGAGTAAGCAGCCTAGACCTCAGAGCACATGTGCAATGGCATAAGCTTACAGTTCAAAGTGTTCAAAGACAAAAATCTTGTCAATGGTGTTATTCATCACGCTGTGTACATTTTGCCCTGTGCTGTTTATAAGGACACAAACATGAAAATAAAGAGTTTTCTGAATGAGAAACATGGATAAATGAATGGCATCCTTTATAAATATAAATCTTTGACATAAGCATAACAATAATGTTGTAATTATTATTCTCAGGAGTCTTGTTTTTTTCAGATTGTACATTAGCATCATTCTGAGAAAGGATTGTTAAAGCGTCATATCTCAAAAGGAGGTGCATATCTCCTCTGAGGATGAATGTAGGATTATGGGCACCCTATAATGCTTGTTTTGGTATGTTGTGCCAACATTCAAAAACATTGTTTTTGAATTTGGCATAATTTTTCAAAAACCAGTTCTGTTCATCCCATTTCTGGACTGGACTGGACCAACCTGGACTAGAGCAACCTGGACTGGACTGATCTGACCTCGACTGGACTGGACCGGCCTGGAGCAGCTCAGGCCGGCCTGGAACAGCCCAGGCTCGGCATCCAGCTGCTCTCCCCCTGTGATGTGTGACTCATATCCAGCAGAGCGGAGTGTTCAGCTCCCTGGCCATTGGCATCCCACAGCTGTCAGTACTGCTCACACCATCCAGTAGTAATTACCTTCCTGGAAACAGTCAGAAATCAGCCTCCTGCCCACAAGGATGTACACAGCTACCGTGGTGGTGATTAGGGACTACATAACAATACATAATATTATGGGATGTGGCTGATGCACTGCTCGTCCGGGAATGAGGATCATGCTTTCAATTACAGCGGAGGAATGCAGATGTGGATAATGGAGGCTGATTGTGATGATTACCTTTTTCGGTAAATGACCATAATTTGAACCAGCACCCTAATCTGTTGGCTTAATAACTGGCTAAGGCAGTGGGTTTGACGCGAGAACATCGGCCAGGGAGGCTGTCTGACGGATTATGGGTGCAGGCCTGCACAGGCAGGCCTGGTCATCAGCTGGAAGGGGGTGTGTAGCTCATTGGGGATCTTCTGGTCAGAAATCTGCTCCACCTGAATGCTATTGTTAGGCTGGAAAGGTCAGGTTCCAGATGAGTAGATAGATCAGTTGTTCCCAACCTGGTTCTCGGGGACCCACGGTCGGTCCATGTTTTTGCTCCCTTCCAGCTCCCTGCCACATTTTTGCTACCGGATTGGGAAACACTGCTGCAGATTAATCAGAAAGCATGCGGCTTCAGAGGTCACTGACCACCACTTCGCTCTGACCTTGCCTCCCCCAGCCCTGATGGTACAGAAGGATTGGAAGGTGATGGACTGTGTTAGGATGTCACACGCACAGCTCAGTTAGGGTCCCCAGGCACAATGCTCAGCCGCCATTCTGGTCCTGAGTTTGTGAACTGCGATTGACCCAAGTGGAAATTCCAGGGCAGTTTCCCAGTAGAATGCCAGTTGAGGTTGAGATCACCTGGTTTCTGTGGTCTACAGTCAGTCAGCAGTACCCATTGGCTCACTGGCTATCACTGTTGACTTACGTTTCCACCTCAGGCTTGGTAGGACGGAGCTCATTGGCTTAGGAATCTGCAAATCACCTGTCGAGCCCCTGAGCGAAGCCCTTAAACCCTTCTGCCCCAGGAGTGCTGGATGCTGGCTGAGCCTGTGTTCTGACCCTAAAACTATGTGATCCATGAGCGTCGCCCACAGTTGGTTCCATCCTATTTCGCAGTCGTGAAAAGCTGGGACAGGTCAGTGTGAAGATTTGCACGTTACCCCTCTACTCACGTGGCTGTCCTCTGGCTATTTCACTTTTCTTCTACCTACACATTAGATCAGGTCCTTTGTTCAGTAAGAGCTCTTCTTCATCCATGCCTTACCCTCCTCTATATAGGTATAAATCGAGAAAGTCTTCAAAATTGCCCTTTCAAGATGTGAGGCATGACTCTGAAAGCTCGGGGTGCGTGACCAGCGGCACGTTTTTAATTATTAAAATGTGTTATTTCGGTCCTTTTTGTACGTGCCTCCACTAGCGTAATCACCGGTCCGCCCCCCCAGAAAAGTGAGCCGTAGCGTGTCTAACGTGAAGCAGGCGCGCTAGAGCGCGCCGAGGCGGCGGGTGGCGCTGCGGGGACGCGCATTACGCCAGCGCTGCACAGCACCGCGCTGCTCTGGCTCTCGTACCCGCATTCATCATCATTTATTCAGCGCCGCGACCGGGCGCCGCTATTTTAAGCCCGACAATTTTTGAAATAATAACCGGGTGATTTCGCAGAAAATCCTCCGTTATGAATTTCCAAATATGAACATGTACATATGCGGTTTAATTCCCAATGTAAAAATAAATGACTCAATGCTTAAACCACTTTTCCCTGTTGTAATCGTGCCTAAGTTCTATCTTAATGCTCACAAATTATGCAACATATTTAAGTTGTTAAACCAGGCGATTTATAATTTGTAACGGGCGGCACGGTGGGTCAGTAGGGGGCGCTATTGCCTCACCCCTCCCGGGTTTGTTTTTTTTTTTATCGCACCCCTGTAGAGTTTGCTTGTCCCCGTCCGCCCCATGCTGTGTCCACAGTGCTGGTCGCCCCAATGACCCCATCCAAGGTAAGTGGTCAGAAGATAGATGGACATTTAAAAATATCAAACATTACTTTTTTATAATATTAAATTGCACGCAGACCTAAGAAAAAAAAGATGTGCTTAATGTGATGTACTGGATACACTTTCGGGTGATGGATAGTTCTATTCGCAAAAATTTAATTTTAAATGATGGAAAAGTCATTACGTTAAAACAAAGGCAAAGTCACAACCTGATGTAATCTTAACAATCTTGCTTAATTATGCTGTATAATCTAATTTAATCTGTGTTTTCTTTTTTCATAGTTTTCGTTTTGCTTTGACATTTGGGGAAATTTTAATAATGCATCTGCTGCAATGACCTGTGTTACTGCGTGGTGTCACATTGCTATCGGTAATCTGTGTCTGTCTTACCCGAAGATGCCGCAATATTCATTAGGTTATTCTAAAACTGGCACGGTGTCCAGGGTGAACCCCTGCCCTGTGCCCTGTGATGCCTGGGAGGGGCTCCAAGCCCCTCTGTAACCCTGAGTGGGACAAGCAGATAGAATATGGATGCATGAATGGATGGTTAGGCAAAATATTATAGCGAATAAATGCGCTAATAATTTTATTTATGTGTTTGCTTATTTAAGTTGACTGTGCATGGTTGGCATCTCGGTCATAGTGCAGGCTTGCTTTCTGCTACCTGGGGCAGGCTCCAGGCCCCTGGCGACCTTCATATGGATGGATGGTTGAATGAATGGATGGATGGATTGATAGCTTGATGGATGGATAGATGAAGAGATGGATGGATAGATGATGGAAGGATGAATGGATAAATGAATGGAGGATGGATAGATGGATGGAATGATAGCTGGATGGATAGATGAAGAGATGGATAGATGAATAAATGAACAGATGGATGGATGATGGATAGATGAACAGATGGATGATGGATGGAAGGATGAATGAATGGAGGATGGATAAATAAGGATGGATAGATGATAGATGAAGTGTAGCGATAAGAGGTCTGTTGCACCTTTGAGAAAAGCACTTAAGATAACCTGTTCCTATAGATGCTGTTATATAAATGTGTAAATGGGGTATGTTTCTTTGGATAGAACTTTTAGTTCAGCAACTAGTGATGTGTTTGGAAGTGCTGTGCCATTATTATGGGATGTATGCAAATGTGCTTAACGTCTTTGTGTAATGGGCCTGTGTGCACGTCGCTTTTAATCAAGCAACAATAACCCAAGAAAAATGCGTGCCATTGGTCAGCACTGCATACAGGCGATTGTGTCAGACAGTGTTCCCATCTAGAAGTTTCTGTGGAGGATTAGGACAGGACCCTAATGCGTCGGGGGTTCCCTGTGTCTGGCCAAATTACGGCACATATCTATTACCTATTTGTCAAGCTTTGTGGACCAGAACTCCATGTTCTTCCACATCTGCGTGATTCGTTTCACTTCACTGATATACTAATATTGGTCAATAGGTAAGATTGAAACAAATTAATCTCTTTCCTGTGACTGCTTTCCTGGCCTGAGCCAGGAGTTTTTTGGCCTGAGAATCTTTTTTTGAAGCTTGAAAGGTGGGAAAAAGTGTGTCCTTGTGGTCTTTGTAAAGCGTAATCTGTCCTCTTAAACGATAAAATGACAGACCGGGTGGACAAAGCTATGTTCAAATAATAATGCAGCTGTCACTTCACAGCGTGATTAATGGGTTATGTGCAGCCAATCGGGGAGCGAGTGGTGAGACCACCAGCGAGAGCATCAGCTACGACGCGTCGGCCTGCTCCGAACCCGAGGCCTGTGCCGGTCAGAGACCAGGTGAGCCTTTCCTCAAGTTCAAACATAAATCCACAGATTCACTCCAGACTGTCTGGAAACAGAAAAAATCCCTCAGGCAATCAAAAGTAAATTTTCTGTCCCAGAAACGATTTTGGGATTTACTTGATCCACTGCAGGGTTCAACATTACCTGTGTTTTTTTTTTTTAAAGAAAACAGAATCCCACATAATGGACGGCGGCCATATT
This sequence comes from Petrocephalus zakoni, assembly GCA_026774425.1. Lineage (NCBI taxonomy): Eukaryota > Metazoa > Chordata > Actinopteri > Osteoglossiformes > Mormyridae > Petrocephalus > Petrocephalus zakoni. Next base: position 3,960,319 of record JAODKN010000050.1, on the reverse strand, counting down.
TAGCACCGCGTTTCCAGAACATGGCCGTGGATGCTGAAAGCATAGGGCTACGGCCTCCATCTTTATCTGAGACCCAGGGACGTGCCTGAGGTAGAGACCCAGGTTCGAGGCCCCAGTTTCTGCAGTCAAAAAAGATGGATGACCCAGCGATGCGATTCCCTCACCCCCAAAGCAGGACTTTCCTAACTCTGCGTCCTCAGCTTGCCTGCATAATATCTGTGTGGCCTGGGGTTAGCATGTAGCCTAGTGGTTAAACGATCATCCATCACCGGCCTGCCAGTCCTGGTCTCTGGAGGGCTGCTGCTGTACTTTAGATCAAGGGGCTTTAATCCGAGTTTCATCACCGTAAAATCAGCTTGCCTGTAGACCAGCCTTGAGAAAGGTTGGCCTGGGGGATCTGATTGGCTGCAGACCTAGATGCTTTGGTTTTGAGATGTGATTGGCTAATTGGCCCCAATGTAAGGGCACAGCACAGGCTGTAGTTGCTAGTTAGCCCTTGGTTCATGCTTTTAGGATATATGAATATTTTTAATTCCATTACAATAGAAAGTGAAAAATGATATTTCCGTGTAATGGGTTTCACTTATCTGTACTGTATCTGTTGTTTTTTTTCCCCTGGAGCTGAGGGAGCCTCAGGGGTCGAACTCCAGAACCACCATCTGGACACCAGAAACTGGACTTGGGCCACGTCTCATTGGTGTTATTGCACCAAAGGGCCTTGCTGTTAGATTTGTTTGTGACTGGGCCCAACTTCACGGGGGGGGGGGGGGGGGGGGGGGGGGGGCGGGGCCCCCCCAA
>JAODKN010000050.1:3940961-3956402 GCA_026774425.1 Petrocephalus zakoni | reverse complement strand
TGGATGGATGGATGGATGGGTGGGTGGATGGATGGATGGATGGGTGGGTGGGTGGGTGGATGGATGGATGGACAGACAGACTGATCGCAGGACTTTGGTCAGCTGATGGGATTGTCTCACTAACAGCCCCCCACCCAAGACAGATGGCAGCACTGTGCATTCTGACCATGGATGGTGTCAGTGCTGGTCACCCCATTAGCTGCCTGAGGGGGCGCTGATTTAGCCAGCCGATTTCACCGGCAGTGTAGGGCACCACACGGGATTCGACCGGCACTGAATGGCATGAATCGATTTGGTACTCTGGTCTGCAAGCTCTCCTGCTGCTTCTCCAACCGGAGACGCTGTCGATTCAGCTGCTGTCTGCCTTCCCGGAGCCAGGCCGATGGCATGCCCAGATTGGACTGGGTGTCCAGGTGCGTGATTAAAAGAGATTGATAAATAAAATGCCTCCCCCACACTGCCTCCCCCTCCCCAAGGAATCGGCTGACAGGGGTGTAATTGTGAGGGTGTTGGAGGGCTTTGGGGCGAGGGGGCTCTGGCTTGAATACAGTAGGTACATTTAAGACTCAGGACGGCGGTGGGGGAGGGCAGCCCGGTTTCGGTGGCCTATCGTGCTCTAAATTGCAGAATTTACTAGAACAGAGCCCAGCTAACACAGATCGAGGTGTTCTAATGGATCATATTTTACATCATATTCGATGCACTAATTCTCCAGGAAAAAGCCCTCCACAAACTGCTGTTTGTAGGAAATTAGGAATCCTTTCTGAGGCTGTCTAATAGTCAGGCTTTCATTTGAGATTTTGTGCACCGAGTCCTGGGCCCCCCTCCTTTGCATGGCCATAGTCCTGCTCGCTGATGGGTCAGAGCTGGGCCCCCGCTACCCGTTGCTCCTCAAACGGTGACCCACACTGCATTCTGTGTCTTCATTATTCCACTCCGGCTGGCTCCACTCCCCGTGTGAGTAATTCACTTCATTTCTCTCTCTCTCTCGATGCTCTTTTCCTCAGTTCCAGTCCCCTTCCTTTAATCGCACACCATTCCTGGCGGGATTTTTCTCATTCTTAAAAAAAAACCTCAAAACAGCGGTTTTTAAGCTGCAGCCAAAGAGGAAGAGTGTTTAATCGCGTGCCCTCCATCTCCGTTTAAGCCGCTGCATTGTCCTGATGCTCGCAGGCTGTCGGAAGACGCTGCAGGTCCCGCAGTGCCGCCTTTTCAGATAACAGTCTGGGGAATGCCACGTTCCAAAGCTTCCGGCACAAACTCGCTCTCTGATAAACATGCAACATGACGAACAGAAATATAAGTTAATCTGCACTCCTTAGAAAAGGAAAACAGACAGATTCTTATGGAAGACAAAGGAGGCCTCGGGCGTCCCGGAGAGCTCCCCACGCCTCCGGCCGTGCTCAGGGTATGGCTGGGTAAACTGGGGGCATGAGGGTGGATTTGTAATTTTTACAGTGTGGGGAACCAATGTTCCCACAATGTCATAAAGACCTGTTACTTTTTACCTTGTGGTTTTATAGAAATCCTATGCCCATAGGAATGAATGGAGAGTCCCCATAAAAATAGGAATACATAGACTGGATTCCTGTGTGTATGTGTGTTTGTGTGTGTGTGTGTGTGTGTATACCTATTGAATCATTTACTGGAACAGGGAGAAATTTATCCGATCTGAGCGCATCAGTGGCTAACCTTGACTCGACTTTGCTGGATGAGAGGTTTTGATAGCAGTATCATGTGTGCTGTGAGCTTTTAAAATTTACAAAAAAGGCCCGTTTTCACACTCGGAACTCTCAGCTTTATCTATGGATGGTTCGTTAAGCGTAAAAGCTGCAGATGTGTCTCCTCGGCCCTTTTTAAAATGTACCCCTTCCTGAGCTTAAGTGCCACTTTCACCTGATTGGTTTTCCCTCTCACTGTGCCCACCGTGAGCAAATAGGGGTGTACCTTATCATTACTCTGCTTCATGCATTCTAATTCCCGAATGTCTAAGTGGCGCTGTGTGCCTTTGCGGAAGGTCCTTCTGTGGGAGCGTACCCGCATGCAATGGGGATGTCCGAGCTCGCTTGCATTGGTGAAAAGCTCGAGAGTGCAAGGTCACCTCCCTCTGCTCTCACACCACGATGGGACGGCCTAGCTTGTGGGAGGTGGAAAGGTCGCGTCAAAGCATCTGAGAACCATCTTTCAGAGAGGATTCTATTCTCTGAAGACCAAATTTCAAATCATGCCCAGGATGCAGGACTGCCCCTTTCGAACCCTGCTTAAGACCCTGAGGCTGTAATGATACAGTACACAGATCGATTTGCTATCTCTGACCTAAAGGCCTAAGGAAGACCATTATTTTATGAACAGGAGTCCAGATTCATGTTAATCTGCTATTTACACTGACCCCCACAAGCAGCGACAACCAGGAGTCATAACAGCTTTCTGAGAGACTAATAACTCCACAGAAACTTTAAGGACCTGTTAAATAAGTAGAAAATAAACACAGTTATATAAGTGAATGAAAGGGAAGCTTTTTTTAGCCAGACACTCAGTTTCCTGATGTTTTCATGGAGAAATGGCTTCGGGGGAGTTTTCCGGAGGCTGTGAGTTTGGCCTTTGCGGAAGCTTAAAGGGATCTAGCTGGATTTGCTCACCTGCAGCTGCACGGCGATGTGTGGAGGCTCTGCTGGCGTCCCTTCCACCGGCGGCCAGGACCCGTGCCATGACGTTTGCACGTCAGATCAAACGCAGCTGCGCACTACCTGCTCGATTCCTGCTGTGTGATGGTGCTTGGCTGTTCATCGGGGGGAGAGATAGGCAGAATAAGGAAAACGAAACGCACCCAGAAGTACCCAGTTGTGTACTTACTGTATGCTGGATGAGAGGGGGGACCCTCAAACCTTGGGGCGTGAATCAGCTAGAAAAGGTGAGTAGTTCGGGTCCAGGTAGTAATAGTCCAGACCAAGATTTTGTTTCAACCAACTAGTTGAGTACGAAGAGTCACAGAGTATCCAACTGGTACCCCATATCTCCAGAGGGACTTCAGACCATCCAAAGACCCTGATGTGTCCCTCCAGTGAGCCGGGGACCAGCCACTCCGCGTGTCGGATTGTGGGGTGGGGGGTGGTTATTGATTTTTAAATGTAGTCAATAGCTTGCTACACTCAAATCTGTAATATTCCAAAATATCCAAATCTAATTTGCTGGGTGCATTGTGTTCCAAACAGTCGTCATCCTTATTCTGAAAAGAGCCGTGGTGTCCTCAGCATTACGCTCCGGACAGCTGCGGACTGCAATGTGACCCGCGTAACCTTGAGTGATGCGTGTAGCTGACCCCATTAACCCGTCTCTGAAGTCCCCAGTCTTTGTCTTCGAGTACCTTGTTACGTCTGGGCTGGGACACGAGCTTGGGGCTTGTTCTGTCATGATTAAAAGGCTAAGCCACCAAGGGAATCAATCCCAGTCCCAATTTCACACGCCACTCAAGTTGGAGAACAAGACAAACATCATTTATAAGTAAAAAGAATTAAAAAAAAAATGTCTTAGTAATTTGGAAATTCAGTTCAATCCCCCACATTGTGTCAGTCTGAGACATTTTCAGCACTATAATTGGAGGTTAGTTTGGCGAAGATCTGAAGTTGTTTACCCTATTGAGCTTAAACAGCAGATTTCAACAATTTTGCTTAATCCAGTCTGGTGCCATCAGCTTAATTACCATGTTTGTGGTCTCAGTTTGCCCTGGTTTACCTAAAAGTCAAAGAACGTTTCATATGCGAAGCAGGCTGTTAGAGGACTGAAACAGTAATTAAATACGAACAAAAACAATCAAGTAGCTGTTCACTAGTGATGTTAGAAAAATTCACAGATAACTGCAGCTAAATTATGGGCCATGAATCTACAGTAAGAAAGTGAGTGAAATGCCTGGATGTTTTTGTGCGTGTGTTTGACGCCTTAGTGTGGGGCACCTCTGCACATCGCTTTGGTCACTGTGAAGTTCCCGCATCAGAATTCGGTGAAGATCATCAGGGATGATTCCTGGGTAAAAAGTCACCAATACAAAGATAGCTCAGAAGGACTAAACCTCTTTAGTGGTAACATGACAGGTTTTAATTCCACTACCCAGGGAAATAATGGAGAGTGCAGCCTGTTTCATTTGTAGCTGCTCTTCAGGGTCATCCAGTCCCCAGAGCAGTAGGGAACCAAACAGGCCAGCCTCAAAGCAGGAGATGGCGGCATCTGGTCAGGCACTCTCTGGCTCGGCAGGGCCAGGGGAAAGTTTGGTGTGACCCTCTGGGTATGTGTCCAGTGCCCCCTTGATGCCTTTGAAGAGATAACACCTGTAGGTTTTTGGTCTGTTGCAAAATATCCGTACTGCTGGATATTTGAAGGCTACCCCTGTAAAAATGATTACAGGGAATCCGCCTCAAGGCAGTAAGTATCTGTTTCTACCCAAAAACAGTTCTGCAAGCGTCCCCCATCTATGGATGATAAACCCTGTTGAATGTGTGTCACCTGACTCTTCCAATCTCATACCCCAACCTCATCAGGAGATCTGAACTCCTTGCCTTTCTGCTGGCTGGATTTCTTGAGCTGACAGTTTTATATTGGCCTGTGTAGCTCATTATGACATAATGATGGACCAGTGTTGATTTGCACGCCATCAAACGGGACATGTCCCTCTGATTGTGCTGATTAACTCCTTTACTTCAGCTGTAATTAAACTAATTAAATGCTGCCCCAGATCCCCTACTCATTTAATTTGCCTTTCTTTGATAGGGATCGCTCCCGTAGGCACTGGGAATGAGGAGCGTGCCATGTTTGACAGGGGCGGCGATCGCTGTCATGCGACGATTGAGGGGGAGGAGTGTATTACCATGCGAGGTTTATGATTGGCTCATTCATTACCAAGTTTATGACAGGCAGCCTAAAAGCAAAGCAAGACGAAATGCCTAGTGACCAAAAATAAAACTAAGTAAATGCCAAGAGTAGCTGATAAACTTTCATAATTTGCCACTGCCTGGAAAGAGGCTGTCAGGAATGTCTGATGCTTTCGTTTCATTTCAAGCATAACTATGTTTGTGACGTTGTCGCATCCTCCACCCCCCCAGCACATGTCACCGGGCCTAATCGCTGGCTTTTGTCTGGTCTCCTGAAAAACGAGGCCTGTGAAAATGGCAGGTGGTCATGTGACAGGGGTCACATGGCCAAGCAGCGGGCCTGTTATATATGGGGAAATTGTCCTTTTCAGAACAGGGTGCCATAGGAACGGCACTGACACACAAAAGCTGCCCTTTTCGCCAGCCTGAAGTGGAAACTAATCAGTAGGGCCGGGAATCGCAGAGGGCTTAGGGGGGAGCAGAGAATGGGCTTGCGGGGCTCCTTCTGGTTTGCCGAGAAAGAAAAACAACCCAGTCATACCCAACCGACTGGGAACTTGGGACAGGTGTAATGCAGCATGACATCAGATCTGGTCACCTGATCACCCAGGGGTGCTCCCCCCACCGAAGGACCCTGAGGCCTCCGGCCCTCCATCTACAGCTCATCAGGTGGCATCCACCATCTCCTTTGTCAGGTCCCACACCTTCCTCTCCTCCTCGCCCGCCCAGCATGGCTGTGAGACTGCAGGTCACTCCAGCTCCCGGCCTCCCTTCCCAAACAGTCGTTTGCCCCCCAGCTCCGCTCCCTTACTAGCTCACCCTGGGATATTTCTCCTTTTCGCAATTAGCAGCCTGATTTCGTTGGTGGCCAGGGAGAATTAGGCAGCCCTTATCAAACACGTTTCCATCAGCAAGCCAGTATTAAAAAAAATTTCCTCTCTTTTCAGCAACTTTTCCATGATCTTCCTTTGAAGTGCAGTGTGACTTTAGCCCAAATTCACATTTTTATTCTCAGACTGAGCCGAGGCGATTTGTGCTTCTCTTTATGAACTGGGCCCAACAGAAGCAGAATCTCTGTGTGGATGTGAAGGCACAAGCTGACCTGGTCACCTCCCGTCGGTAATATCATGCACCTGCCAGGTTTTACAAGGGCAGTGCTGTTTGAAGACTTGACAGGACCCCGGTCGCTGGCTGTGTCCGTCCACCCTGCTGCCGGTAGACAAATGACTGCTCCGCCAAAGGTAAGTCACGACTCTCCTGACATCCGGGGGTGCTGCCACTGACACTGTGACAGGTGTAACCTGTGTAGCTGTTTGGGGCCCTGCGATTCAGCTCCTGTTACTGTATTTCTGGGCTGTCCTACATCTGCCTGCTGAGAACATTGAAACCTGGCTGCTGATGGACGAAAACTTGAGGACCTTATTTATGCAAATGAGGCTCTTTACTTCCTTTGAAGGCCAGTATGTGGTAAGTGGTACGCCATGATATTGCCGCTCTTGCGAATCAGGCACCCCCAGTTAATATTTTAAATGGAGATGGCTTGTCACGTACACAATCTACCACTGGTACCATTTCCTGTTCTTATATGGACTCTTAAACATGGCCAAAGGAAGTGGGAAGCATTTATGAGGGTTTTGACATTAAACATGAGTAATTCCCCCACTGGACCGGCCCTTTTTTTATGAGGATCAGGACAAGGCCCCTCATATGTTACCTTCCGCCGAGTTATACCTGTACCAGGACTAGCTAATTATAGTGCCATTGGTTGCTGATGAATAGAGAGATATTTTAGTAACTCTGTGGTGTCCTGGGGGCCCAGTTCTGAGTGTAACCTGTCGCATGTCCTGTTTCTTACAGAACCGCTGCTGGATCACTGCAGTTGTGTTTAATCTTAAAAAGAAAGTACTGGAAACTGATGGATGGACCCATATATTCGTTATAAATCATCCAGCAAGAATGTCACTGTGCTGGACGGTGCGAAAAAGAGTGAACACGAGTGTAATATATCGCCAACCTTATACCCCGCCTGACGGCTTCTCGGCATAGAGATAGGAGGGCCCAGACGGGTGATGGTGTACAGCGAGGCTCAGATTTGTGAGAAGAGTTTGTTACCATCAGTGAGCCAGGAATCAGGGGGATGCCTGCAGGCTCCTCCTGTGGCAGTGTCACTGACATCACTGCTGTTTCCATGACGACTCAACTCCTCCACCAATCAGGTGGCTGTCTAGACAAGAGGTCAAGCCGTGAAAGTTCATGTCATTAATGGAGAATGGAGAGGTGTGTCGTCTCCTCAGCACCAACTCCTATCTCTCAGCTGAATGGTGGCCATTTAATTGTGCTTTTCAGTAGTGAAATGAGTAATTCTGTGATAAATCCTCTATTTAGCTTTAGTGAGAGATTCACGTAAAGCTGCGAATCCACCGGTTACTCTTCTATGATGAAATTGAACACATTTAGGTTTAGCTACACATAAATCTGTCGTCAAAGGGGATTTGTGGGCAGAGATTGGACCAGGGACTTATCCTGATCCAGATCTGAGACTGGTTTGGGTTTAATTTTGGGTTTTATATTTGGGTTTCTTATCAGCATCGACTGTGATTAGATCTTTGTGATGATGAGTGGCTGGTGCAGCCTGAATAACCCACATGGAGAGCTGCCCCCACCTGTCACATCTGTCAAGGTTCCCAGAAATCGGTGTAAATGGGGAACAGGTGGAGATGTGGAACGGGATACCTGTAAATAGGTGCAATTGGGAAACAAGCACAGCTTGGAACAGGATACCTGGAAACAGGTGCAATTGGAAAACAAGCACACCTTGGAAGAGGATACCTGGAAACAGGTGCAATTGGGAAACAAGCACAGCTTGGAACAGGATACCTGGAAACAGGTGCAATTGGGAAAAAAGCACAGCTTAGAACAGGATACCTGGAAACAGGTGCAATTGGGAAACAGCACAGCTTGGAACAGGATACTTGGAAACAGGCACAGCTTGGAACAGGGTACCTGGAAACAGGTGTAATTGGGAATCAAGCACAGCTTGGAACAGGATACCTGGAAACAGGTGCAACTGGGAAACAAGCACAGCTTGGAACAGGATACGTGGAAATAACTTTATACTGTAGATTCTTCTGCTCTCACTTCAGCATAATAGCTTCATCCCCTACAGATCAGGACAAAGGCGGAGACGTAGTCTACCATAACTATCAGTGTGATGTGGGCCAGCAGAGATGGCCCCACCTGGGCTCTTTTGGATGAGGTTTTTGTGAGAATCCTGTTTTTTTTTTAGATTTCCCATAAGGAGCTATTAGCCATGAAGTCCATTTTTTTAATGATTCAGATGCTTACTGCTTGAGTCACTCAAGCGCACAGAAGACCTTCAACAGATTGCAACAGGAACAAAACGCACACTTTGAAAAACCTGTTGGGGAAAATTGCTACCAGAGGACCGCTGAGTACCTGGTGAAGTACTGGCTGCCCATCCGCTGCGCTTTGTCACTGCCTGCTACCCAGGGCATTCACTGTGAAGACCCCGGGCATTCGATCCAGCCCCTGAGTACCTACTGAAGTATCGGCTGCCCATCTACTGCGCTTCGTCATCACCTGCTATACATTTTTACCGGAAAGTTGTAGCAAACGTAGACCTGTAATTAAAAACTAAAAAACACAGATAGTCAGAAGGGAGAGAACATAATGTTATACCTTACAGGACAGAATATTATAGCCTAATTCCTTCAGGCACCGAGAACGACTCCTGGAAAATAGAGCAGATCGCTGATTGCAAGTGTAATTATTAAGGGCCACAGCTGTCAGCAGAGTCAGACGACCCGGATTCTGGAGGAAGGGGTCTCTGAATGCACGCTGGGTGATGGTTGTGCTGGGAAACCTGTACTCACTGCATGCGAGTGTCACAAGACAGGTGTCTGCAGGAGAATTCCATTCTACTGTAAAGATCTCCAGATATTTTGGACCTCAAACTCGGCTCCTTGGCTTCTCCTGCACCTGACGTATCCTGCATGGGGTGTTTTCCATTACACCCCCATTTCTCCTGCCTTCACAGCATGTCAGACACATCGACCAAACTCATGGTGCTCCCCCCCCCATGACAGAACCTCTACCCACTTAGAAACTCCCTTCCTTCCAGCCCTTTTGGGCCCCTTCCAACTCCAGGCTGAAACGGAGAACCTGCAGAAGAATGCCAGAGCACTGATGCTGAGGAGAACTTTCTCTACCTTGCAGCCATATTGCTCCTTCGGGGCAAAATGATCATTGTATTGCTTTCTCAGTTTCTCATTCTTCCACTCGCACGAGCCGTAATACAAATAACCTGCCCGTCAGACTGACCTATTACTTTTGTAGATCGGAGGCTTTATTTCCACATGGCATCACAGAGAACAAATTACAGTACTGCGTTATTCTGACTCTGAAGTTTCCCCATTGCTGTATCACTCCACAGTATGAAACACCGCAGAGCCCATTTTCCCCAGGAATTGATTCAGCTTTCCTCCTTCTCCTCGCGCTCCTTACCGAGGTGCTCAGAAATGGATTCGCCCTGCCTGCAATCCGTTCAGATTGCCAGGAGCTCTGAGCGATTTCACTTCAAACCTAAGTATACAGCTACTTTCAGCAGACCATCATGCGAGGGTGCGTAACACGGGTCGCTGCGTTCCGAATGCCTGCCCCAGACCAAACACCATCCATCATAACTATGTGAATTCATTTGTTTCAATTAGTGCATTTCAAGATAATTTATACACAATATGACTTAGGTGGCATGGTTTGTGTGTGTGTGTGTTTTTTGTCGAATTCTGTCAATGAAGTGATTAAATACTGCCACAATGTGTTCTATGTAATAAATCACAGGTTTCGCTGTGATTTATGTTTTTAAAAACTACAAGATGCCTGTTATAATTTACCAGCAAAAGATCGGTATTAATAAGAGTGTGTTTACACAGGCATGGAGGAGTTGTATAATGTTCTACAGCCTCACTCTCCCCCCGGGAAACTTTCTTTCTATGGAATGAAAATCTGAACCAGAAATATTGACTTGTAAAACATAGCTAATTTAGCGTAAAACTGAAAACAGTAGCGACCGTAAACATTAGCTGCAAACATTGAGCTTGCTGGAGTTACTTACACAAAAATGTTCTGAGGGCACGGCAACGAAAAATGATTGGCTCAGAGAGATCAGATTGTAGAAGAGGTGGATCGAAGCAACTAGAGGAGGCAGGGAATGAGACATCTGATTGGTTTGTCTGACATTTGACACAAGATCTGATTGGTTATAACTCTGAACCAATCATTTTTTGTTCTGCCCTCAGAAAATCTTTTTTGGAAGTAAAACTCCCAAAAAACATTGAGCCAATTTTATCTGTGGTCCTTTCAGTAGCTGGTGGTATAGTTGAAGTTTATATAAATAAACATAGATATTGATCTTTTTATTCTTCAGGTTTTTAATTTCCCCTTATTATTCAAGGTAATTTTCAACGTGCTCCTGGAGTTGATCACTCAGCAAAGGCTTTCAGGTTTAGTGCCTCTCATACCGCCATTGTTCAAGGTTTGAATGAGGGAGTAATTACTGCACAGCTCAGATGGTGGAGGAAGTGACTGTCCTACACCTGCAGCTGTTTAGCTCATCTGGGTGGCAGTAGCCTTCCTCAAGGTAAATTGGGAATTCTAGAAGGATTCCATTCCATTCCAGTCTGATGTCCTAACCAGTGCTCATTAGAGACCATGATGGACCGGGCTCCAGGAAAGGTGAATCCTGCACACCCCCACCCAGAGTGGGCTGCTCTGTCTCTGGAGCTAGGGAAGCAGCCTCTTGTCATAGCAAACAGCTCGCTACCAGGACCTGTGTAATAAATTGTGCCCACGCGTAATTGCTGTCATGCAAATGAACCAGAAGACTTCAATCTCCATTGACAGCGCTTGGGCTGTGCCGGCATAACTTTGTGCACTTAATTAGGATGAGAAATTTTTAATTTGCATTCCGGAGTGCTCAGGTTTATACATTATTCTGCTGGCAGATAATGTATTTTTAACCTATACATCGACCGTGCATAATTTGTTCTCTTATGCTGTTTAATTTTGTAGCATTTATCTGACTCGTGTTAGGAAAGTCACGGGGGTGTAGAGAGCCCACGCCCCCTGTGATCTGATGTCCAATCAGCATTCAGCAGGTAATAAGACATGCATTGCCCTTGACGGCCCATCAGATTTGATTCTGAAGAGATGGCTGAGCATTGTGTCTGTATTCAGTGAAGTGGGATTATATTCGAATCCCATGACGGTTACTCAAGAAATCCATAGAAACAGAAAGATGATCCCCACAAGGTTCTACTTAGTTTCTAACAAGAACAATCAGCTGAAGGGACAAAGGCTGTCCTCCAGTGTTTGTTCAGCTCTCTGTAACCTACCCAGTTCTGTCAGCTGCTCTCTGCCATAGCTTCTGTCTGCTCAGCAATTCCGTGAGGCCTCACTGTCTGAGTCGTGTGCTTCTTCCACTTTGTTCCTAAATTATCCCCCAACGTTTACACTTGTTTATTTAGCAGGCACTTTTGTCCGAAGCGATGTACAAGCGCTGGTGATAATGCACCAGAAGCAAACAGCTGTCAGGGTGCCAGCTCAGGTGTAAGGGCATACAGGCTGGGCTACCAGCGAGTGGCAAGTGTCAGTTAGCATTGTAAGAACAGCTAGAGAAGAAACACTGAGAACCTACCTAGTACAATATAGGACTCTTAGAGACATGCTAGTATCTACTTGAACTAAGTCTATATGCAAAATACAAGCACAGGGAATACAGTAGTGGGACAGCAACGCCTCATCAGTGGATGAACAGCGATTTAAGAGGATCACTTAGAGATTCAGCCAATGGAAAGCATGAATGGGCAACTGAAACGAGCAACTGTGGCGCCCTGCCTGGCGTGAAGCTTTTATTCTCAGGCAGAAGATGGTGCCAGAGAGCTAAATGCCGTCAATGCCTATTCTCTGCTCATCCTTCGCTGGAGTCTAAGGAACATCATGAGCCAGTTGAAACTCCCTCAGTGCATCTCTGAAGAGAAGAGCGTGTGCTGAAAATGGAGTGGAACACTTTCTGTATCCTTGTGGCTATTTTCTGAATATTTCCTTATATTCTGAATGTGCCTCTATGTCCTGTTAGCATTTAATTTGTTAAGCTATATAGACAACATGTGAAGGTCACAGGCAAAGGAACAACTGGACCCAGATCATGTGGTCTTCCAGCAGGGAATGTAGCCAAATGACTCTGAAATTAGAGATTGTATCACTTCTTATTTTGTCTGTTTCTGTGAAGTTCAAGCTTCCAGATCTATAAATAACGCTCACTTAATCTACCAGTACTCAACAAGCCGAGGTCTTAGGTCACCGAAAGCAAAACAACGGTGAAAAAATGACATGGCGCCGTTCGCTCCGAAGGCGGAGCTGTACCAAGTCGCAGGGCAGGCAGTCAGAACTCAGACAGTTAGCACCATCTGATTGGTCCTGACTCAGTGTCTAGCAGACACTCCGTTTCTCTTTGTGAGTCCGTCCATCCATAATTCGTGAATACTTATTCCGGGCATGGATACGGTGAGCCTGCGCCTGTCCCAGGATACATGGGGTATGAAACATCCCGGGTGGGTTGGCAATCCTTTGCACTGCAAGGGGAAATGGTATCATATGATCTCACTTGATGCCATATCTAGGAGAGAGAATTAGCCCTCACATGCTGTATGAATTACTGCATCATTGTTGTTTTCTAGAACGACATGGGGTGTAACCTCACCCTTTGGATGCTTGGGACCGATTTTGTAACAATGTTTTATGTAAAATCTTCTTCCTGCATTTTATCGTGGCTGAGAATATGAGAAAGCTACACTATGGTGCACAGGGGCATGGCCGTAACCGTAGAGATCATCTTCAACAACTGGCGGGAGGCAGGAAGGCGGGATGACAGCGCCCCACTTCGATGGCGGAGCTCGCTGATCTTTAAAAGCACACTATACCACAGGCTGATTGTCACAGATTAGCCTTTGGTGGTATGCTGACTTGTTTCTAAAGCAAACCAGAACCGTTCATTTCCATTCCATCACATGAGTGCCTAATGACCTTTGATATGTGAGTCTGGTTCTGATGAGATTCTGGCTAGCCTTTTTTCAGTTATTTCTTCAGAGACAGAGAAGTCAGACTTCAGAATGGCTTAACAGCATGGCTTAGAATTTCATGTTCATTCAGATTTTCTAGAAGCCTTTTTCAATGGCAAACAAGTATCTCTGATGCCTGGTTTGACGGCCTCTGCATGGAGATGTACAGAATGAGCTCATGACAATATCCACTTTAGCGTGGAGCCTTTTTTTATATACCAGACAGCAAGAATCAGTCAAGAGCCATCGGTTATTTTCCAGAATACAAAGTGCATGTCTTCATTTCTTTGAGAGCTGTACTCCTACTGCTGAATTCATGCTGCATTTCAATCCGTCTCCTGCAGAGGGCGCCAGATGAGATCAAGGAGCAATGTTCCATCATTAAAAAAGCAGTTGTGAGGAAGGCGGGAGCCAACTTGTTCCCATAGTCGCTGCAGTGTGTTTATGTAACTGTGGGGGAACCTTCTTCTAAGGTTTAGGAGGCCTCTGATCGCAGCTTGATCTTGTGGAGATCTCAGTCCAGTTTGGACCTGCAGGCCCAGAGTCTGGGGAGTTTTGTTCCAAATCAGCGCAGCAAGGGTGTGCATCCACGATTGGGGGGGAATGTCGACCAAAAAAGGTGAAAGAGCATGTTTTTAATGAGGAGAGAACAGCATTTTTCAAGCATATGGACTGCCTCAGATTTATACCTTATGGTCTGCCTGCTTCTGTCAGACAGGTGATGCTTACATACAACAGGGACAAGGGGTAGATGTTCAAAAAAGTTGGAGGTTCAATTTGATCAAAGATTTAGATGAAGCTTTATTTTTTTTTTAACTCTCCGGGTGCCTGATGTTTACAAAATGGAGGGCTGCCTCCTGAGGCCAGCTTGCGGGAATGTTGTACTTAGACTCCTTCTAACACCGAGATATGTGTTGAATATTCTCGTTATTGGCTATGAGGCTGGCGCTGATAAACTCTCTGCTGCCCCAAAGTGGCAAAAATGTGACACACACACAGCATACTTATCTGTGAAGCTTTTACTGCTCTCTCTCACACTGATAGTAAAATATGTTATTTAAACCCGAGTATATCTCAGCTGTTTCAGTAAAACACTAAGCAGCCCAAATAGTGTTTCGAAAAAAAAGTCCTTTTTCTATAGATGTGAGTGCAAGCCTCTTCAGACCGTAAAGGTGACCTGTCCTCAGTCTAGCTGGAAGGGATCGAAAGCCTTTTATTTTCCCTCAAAGAAAGGATGAGAGGATGAGTTTCCTTTTGGGTGACGCTGATCGATTTGCACGTGCCAGACAATGATTAATTTATGGCCACATTACTAGTGGGAGTCCCCTGCTCCAAACTGCTATCACGCATTAGCACCAGAGCTGACTCCCGCTGGGCCGTTTCTGTCCTTATCTGCTAAATAGAGTGTGTTTTTACCTCAACTGCCTCTCGTGGCTTCTGTCTCAGTACCAGAATGCATTTCTTCACAAAAGACTGGATAAACCACATTGCGATGTAGGTCCAGCTAATATACGCTACAAATACTTATACCGCAGGGGAAATGGAGCTCACTTGAGAAGAGGGAAGATGAGGATGCTTGGGTGTAAACCACATCTCGAAGATGATAAAAGACTCATACGGCAATCGCACCTTCCCCTCTATGCTTAATATTCTGTATGAGGGCTGTAGCGCACCTTAGCATAGAATAGCATAGCGTAGCGTAGCACTTGGCTAATGCAAAAACAACAACCATAATTACCTGCCATCAGCGTACAGAAACACCCATAACTGGCCGAAACACAATTCATTATATAATTGAAAGGTAAGCCCCATGATGTTTGGGCTAATTTTGGCAAGGGCTGCTGACAGCGCCATATCAGCTTTAACCAATTCTGAATGAAGCGATAGAATTTGCCAGAAAGTACCCGTTGCCAACAGTTCCTTAATCCACAGGCCGTAATGCTGCCTTTGAGCGCAGGCCCACAGATCAAACCGTGTCCTCAGTAAGTCAACAGCATGGTCCGATTCGCTCGCTCCATCAAGCCTGAGTCTTCAGGGAACTGGCCGAATTTCACCCTGACTCCAGCGAGGTGCTATCATCAGAGAAGCTGGTTTACGGGGTTCTGAAATCAGCAATCCCGGTCCACAAGAGCTAAAGCCCAGGCCTTGCTGGGCCCTCACCTACTCTGGTGATTTTTCAGATGTTTGGGGTAACTATCTCAATGATAAGTTACCTCCCCTGGTATTTGGCATAAATCTGGTGGTAATGAGAACCTGCAGAGCTCTTACCCTGGTGGATTGGAGCTATCTGGAAGAGGTTCCACAGGCTCTGCTACCAGTGCATCATGGCATGTGATTTCCCACTTAGCTCTAGAGCAGGGGTAAGGAACCTGATCCATGGAGAGCCGGTGTGGGTGCGGGCTTTTGGGATGACTTTTGAATCAGCCAATAAGACTGGGTCC
>JAODKN010000050.1:3900729-3940861 GCA_026774425.1 Petrocephalus zakoni | reverse complement strand
CAATGCTTTATTATTGGCTGATTGAGAGGTCATCCCAAAAACCTGCACCCACACCGGCTCTCCATGGATCAGGTTCCTTACCCCTGCTCTAGAGGGTCAGAGGAAGGTCAAGAGACCCCATCCTGTTCTTTGGTTCCGCCTCCCCACATTCTCGGGGCTCGAGTCAGTGGAACGGTCACGACTCAGCATCGACTCAGCATGATCCAGTGATTCTACCACCATGGGTATGTCTGTGTGCAGGGGAGGAGGAGCGCTTCAGGGTTTACTAATGACTGTAAGGCACCCAGCGGCCCTGACGAGCAAATTGCTGCTGCTAATTGCAGCTCGCTGGGTTAGGTAGTCGCTAACAAGCTTGCCGAGTCAAGGACGTGGTGCAACATGGCCCCAGGGCTGCTAACTTCGGTCAGCCGGCCGGCGAGAGAATTTCAATTCGAGATAAGTCTGCACAATCATTTGCAAACTGCCTAGATGCTTTTGAGGTGGCTAATTTTAGGTTTGTAATGGAATAATACATATTTGTCGTAAGATTTCCTGCATGAGCGTGAGTGTCACGCTGGATGTGTGAGATTTGGCATCCCTGTGGTCCCAAGTGGTCCAATTCTTAGAAGTCCCCTTTCATTGCAAGTTATAATTAAAAATAATAACAGACACAATAAAAGGTTAGTAAATACATTTCATTGACTGTGCATCCATCTGAAGACACAGATTAAATTTAAGAATTACAGCAGAAGGTTTGTGCCCCAGAGCCACAGAAGCACCTGCTTCTTCTCTTTGTTCCCCCAAAGAGCTGTCATTTTTCTTGCAATGTAATCATAAAAAGCTGCCTTTGTTTACACCCTATTGCATAACTGTAACAAGATGCAAGGGCAACACCGGAGTTCAAATCTGTGAAGCGGCGGCCAATCGCGGCCCACCGCGGGGTGGAACTCTCCCCGCTGTGTGATTGGCCGGGGGTGGGTGGGTGGGAGTCTCTCGCTATTCTGGTTGCCCCTGGAGACAGCACTTACAGTAAAGCAGGCTGGTGAAATGGCTCCTTCTTCTACATCGATGCCATTAAACCCCATTAATACTTAGAACGTAATTTTTCACCTTGTGAAGGCCATTATCTACGTTCCTCAGTGACCTGTCCATGAGGCTTCGGTGTCCATAACGGCAGGATGTAGCTGCACACAAGGATAGGTCCACAGTAACTGGCAGGGGCCCACAAATTCAATAATTACCACTTAAACATGAGGGTAATCGCCAAGGCGATTTCACACCCGCGTCTCACACCGCAATCATATTTCTTACACGACTTACACCATAAGTAGCTGCTAAGATAGCAGGTTCAATATATCTCACAAAATGACACCTTTAAATTCCCTGTAACCATTATAAGAAACGACTTCTCTCTGTGGACCAGTCTGATTAAAAAGAGCAATTTTCACTGTTACGTATTAAGGAACATATATAATAAACAAGAGCTTCTTATCAGTGACGGAGTGGTATAATTGATGGGATTTTATGTAGCATTTTCATCTCAACTGTCCTCTTAATTGATTGCCATTTCTCAGCCTCTACGTCATCACGTAATCATTTCCCCCTTTTTAGGCGATTCATGCCCGTGATCTGCAGCGTTTGTTGTGCCCTTCTGCCATCTAGTGGTACATAAATGTAATTACGCACAAGTAACATTAAATTTAGCTCCCAGCAGGTCTGTCCGATATTCTTCAACGAATATGCAAATTACGCATAGACTACAGTCAGCTTTCCATATTCTGCAGACTTTACGCATAAAAGAATGCGTCCCCATGGAGCTATGAAGGTATTTTACTTTGCATAATTCTAGGTGCTGTCGGCACACACACACACACACACACACACCCACCTCATCTCAGTTAGTACCCTATTACCCGCCACCAGGCTACATTGCACCTTGGTCAGAGCCAATTTTATTATGCCATAATAAAACGGGTTCCTCCAACGAGGCGGGGGTGTGGTCATTAAGAATCTCGCACTCACCCTTTTCGCACTTACGCGTGCCGGTGTCTAGGCTGTTAGCAGGTTCTTCATTAGGCTGACGTGTTGGGGGGGCAGGGGGCGATATCAGGTGTTTAATCGTTAAGTGCTCGGCCGCAGTGAGCATGCAAATGCGCCCCCAGGAGATGGAGGAACACATTTCGATCGCAATTCCACATGCAAAATCGGTCTGGGCTTCTGTAGAAATTAAATGCATGCCATGACATTTAAATGCAGCCTCGCCAGCCCCAGCGTTCGGCTGGCTGATGTCTTTGGTTTGGAAAACGTGAAATACGGGTATATAAGAGCAGCAAAACTTTCGGGCACATAGAACTGCCAAGGAAACGTGATTTTCACTTAGACTCGGCAATATACGCCTGTCGCCTACGTTAACCGTACCATAAATGTAAGCCCTTCATAATATTTAAAAAATGATCTGGTGCGCCCAGATGATTGCTGGCAGTGCCGCACTGTCAGGGCCAAAGCGCAGAAGCGTATTTATTACTCAATTCAATTAAACAGTAAGCCCCCTAAATCTGTTTTGAGGGAGTCATTTGGTTTTCTAATTGTTATTGCTAATGGAATCGCCTTCTTTGCAGGGACAGCATCACCTGCATGTCGCCAGTAATCGTGACCCCAGCCCTGGATGAGACATTCACACGGGCTCGTAAATGGAGCATCGGGAACAAGGACAGGTGAGTTTAGAAGCGAAGCCTCATCTTAATCGGCCAGTCAAGTAGAACATGTGAAAATAGCTTATTATGAGCTGCCTGCGACTTTCCCTTATTGTGGTCTTTAATGTGCGACCGCATATCCATTAACGCAGCGTGCGTTTAATCTGCTGCCGCAAAAGCCCCTAATTTCCAGGTTTGCGAGAGTAGGAAGCTTACACATAATTTCATGCTGTCAACAGTGTAATGAGGCACTAATATTCGAAGCTAAGTGTCTAATTAATGAACAAAAAGATAATCAATTACCGTGGGACGCCGTTGTGGCTGCAGTATCATATGCTGCAAGTGGTAATGATTTTGTTATTAGAGGCTCTTCCCGTTTTCTGGCACTGAAATGGCTGCGTTTAGCCGATGAGGTTTTGGCAGGGTGCTTCTTCCTACCTGACAGTTCATTTCTTATTTGCCTCGCAGTTTATAGAGTATCCCAGTATAGGGAAAAATGCCCAATGTCTGTATGAAGCTATTTGGGTGTCAAACCTGGCAGCGTGAAAGTTGGGACCCAGTCTACATGGTATTTGGAGAGTAACGTCTTCACATGTGTTTGAGTAAGATTACACAGATGCTAAGGTGAGCGCCTGGTGACTCGCTTCCTGCACTGTCGAGTACTCGCTTCCTGCACTGTCGAGTACTCGCTTCCTGCACTGTCGTGTACTCGCTTCCTGCACTGTCGAGTACTCGCTTCCTGCACTGTCGTGTACTCGCACACCTGTGATTACTCAGCACCGGTTCCCTAAAGGTAACGTTAATTATTTAAGGACTGATTCAGACCATCAAGACAAATTTGAAATTAAAAACGAATTGCTTTCATTAAATGTAATTAAGAATAGATGCACCAGCAGTCTCTGTAGGGGTGTGTGGCTCAGTGGCTTGGGATGCCCTGCCTCTTATTGGAGGGTTGTTGTTTCAAATCCCTGGGTAGGCAGAGTGATCCCACCATTGGGCCCCTGAGCAAGGCCTTAACCCCCTGCCGATCCAGGACCTGGTTGACCCTATTCATTAATCCTCACTTGTATGTCACTATGGGTAAAATGGTCTGCAGAACATATTATTGCAAAATGGAGAAAAACACTCAGCCATAGTGTCTGGGATAGACCACTCAGTGGAAAAAATCCCAGCTAACTCTGTGACATCGGTGTTCCAA
The DNA here is from genome assembly GCA_026774425.1 of Petrocephalus zakoni. NCBI lineage: Eukaryota > Metazoa > Chordata > Actinopteri > Osteoglossiformes > Mormyridae > Petrocephalus > Petrocephalus zakoni. The sequence continues at coordinate 3,936,991 of JAODKN010000050.1, read as the reverse complement.
CATTGATGCACAAGATATGAATAAATAACATTCTTCTAAACCTGGGGTCTCAAATTCCAGTCCTGGAAGGCCGGAGTCCTGCATATTTTTGGGTTTACCCTCATTTAACAAACCTGATTCAACTCACTGAGCTAATTACCACATAGCACTTGACCACAATCATTTGCGATGGAGCAGGGAAAGAATTAAGCTACACAGGACTCTGGTCCCCAAGGACTGGAGTTTGAGACCCCTGTTCTAAATGGATTCTTGTTCATGCCGAGACTTAATCAGCGACACTCCCAGCTTGCTGACGGAGTAACGACCACTGATGAGACCAGGGGGTGAGTCAGGTTACCCGATTAACAAAGTGAGACTTAATTGTACATTTTCAGGGTGTTTGCTTAGGAATGACTGGGGATAGTCGGTGAAAAGACTGCAGAAGGACAGGATCTCTACGGCAGGTTTGCTTTTTCCTCGTCCAAGTATAGAAAGTGAGCTGAAAATGAAAGACGAGTCCAGCCGGCACCCGGGTCAAAGCCATCAAAGCCGACAAGTACCTGCAACTGAACAAGGGACTTCAGGGGTCAGCGGGAGTCTTTAGGAACCCTTCAGTCCGCAAGCAGATGTATGTGGAGCCAGACCGCTGAACTGCAGGGGTCAGCAGGTGGCGTGGTGATTGCAGGAAAGTTCTAACAAGAAGGTCTTTGGAGGATCTTCTGACGGGGAGGGGGACACCCGGTGAAAGCCTTCTGATTCTGATCGGCTCTGGGGGCGGGAGGCTTCTTGAGGTCCGGGGGTGTGCTGCGTCCGGCCCCGCCCTCTGCGATATTGCGGGCTCACGGAGGCTGAGCAATCCGCCATTTTGGTTTTGCAGATGGAATCACTGCCGAAGCCTTTTAGTTGTAATGGACATTGCGGCATTAATTATGTACCTGTGCAAGTTGTGGGGGTGGGGGGGGTTAAAGGTCTGGAGCTCCGACAGTGTGCTGGATGTTTATTGCTGGGTGAAGCCGAGTCAAGCAAACCCCCCCCCGCCCCCCAACACCCCACCCCCACACCACTCGCTCACATCTGTGCTTCTGTCTTTGTGGCAGTATCTAGCTGACTTGCATTTAATGATTGTGAACCGCATTAATTAATCATGCTGATGCAGTTGTAGGGAAATGCGGTGTGTTTTTCTTTGGGATGTCCCATCTGTCACTAACTTGGTGGGGTCCTTTTCTCAAAACGTGTCCTGACAAGCAGCCAGTAAAATACAGTACGATGCTAACATGTCCAGGCTCACGCAGTGCATATGGCGCATCCACTGCTACGCTGCTGCAGGCTAGACTGCAGTACACCTTGTGTTTGCCAGGGGGCAGTAGAGACGTTCAGTCTGTTTCGTATAGAATGCGAAAGGGCCATGTGAGAAAACCGAAAGTAAATGGCATTACTTAAATAAATGAGCTTTTAAGGATCAGGTGTATCACATGCCTTTGTTGTATTGCTCAGACACTTTCTTTTATGAAGCAAAGTATGAATTGTGTCAATTACTAATGGCTGGTGACCCAGTTGTCATTATGAATAGACATAGACAAATAGATTTTGCTGGCATGCTTTGACCCATGCATGTTGGCACGCCTTGCTGTCACGTGACCGCGCGTGTCATTACTGCTGACCTTTCTGTTTCTTTATCACAGGGCTGCCTAGAGCTGGTCAGAAGCAATATGGGGATAAATATTCAAGCGTCCCGGAAACGCGGAACGTGCCGTTAATGGATTTCCCGGTGACCTTATCAAACGTGAGCGGCTAACAGAACCCAGCATGCCTCTGTGCGCCCTGAGGCTCTGCTACACGTCGCTGTGAGACCTCCGGCGCTGGACGCCCACGGTCCTGCATTTCGGTTTCCTGCTATCTGCCAGGTTCTCACTGCGGGTCCAGCATGAAATGCCCCCCCCCCACCCGCCCTGGAGAATAAATAAATCAAAACGAATCTCTTGTAAGCATACAGATGGGCCTCCCCAAGCTGTGTGTCCTATTTTCAGCATTGTCCTGAGTGAGATCTATGCAATTGTCACTTCCTCAAACACACGAGCGCACGTCCACGTGCACATGCTCACGGGGGCTGGCGTCCTGCTGAACGCTGGCAGTCACACTTCCGCCGAGACGCGTCGATGGCATCGGCGGCGATGGCAGATCCTCTCTGGAAATTAGTTATTGACACAGGGGGGAGCGCCGTATCCCAGAGGGTCATGAGACACCCTCCCCACGTTTAATTTGCTGTGTGTAGCTCAGGGAGGGAGCTCTGCTTATCCTTGGCACCTCATTCCGTATCGATCGCTTGTTCATTAGCACCCTGCTAATTGCGCGGCTTTGCTCTAAACCGCGCCGTTCGCCATGGAGATGACGCTCTTCAGGCCGATGAATCACAGTGGGGGCTCAGTAAGCAGTGGCCTGCCTTATCTCCCACCCCCTTCCCTTTGTCCACATGCTTCTTCCTGACCGATTTGATTGGTGATTAAGGATGTATAATAGAAACATCGCCTGCCTCGCGTCGACGTCTTCGGACGTCGTCCTGTGGTGCCCCCAAAGACCTCGGTGAGGTCACTCCGGGTGAGAGCGTCAGACGGGGAGGGTTCTTTCTGCACGGAGGGAGCTGCTGGCTCTATTTGGCAGCTTTATTCTCAAAAGCTTCAAAGGACACAAAACCCACCCGGCCTTCGCCTCCCTCCACCAGCTCTCCGCCATATTTTTCTTGGCCCTGTTTCATCTTTTTGACCCTCGGGCACCCCTGCCCCTGCAGCAGTGCCTGCGAGCCCCAGAACCTAGGGTCCTGAGCGCCCCGGCCTCCCACCAGAAGCAGAGCCGCTCGCTTTCCACTGGGTTCCTCACGCCTGGATGGATTGATGTTCAGGGCTAGACAGACGCGTACGCAAACTCTCCTTGTGCCTGCTCATAATCCCTGGACTTTATCAGGTTGCAAAGGCACAGAGAATCTCCCTATGAAAGAATTCAAGCATTTAGCAAAGATTTTAAAGCAGTGTGAATATAGGTAAATGGGTGAATAATGCAAATAAGGGTGAATATATTTTTTGGGATTACAAGATTTCAAGGTAAAGTATTTTGCTATCTTCCAAGAATAACACAGGTCTGCAAAAAATATTTTTTTTCAGCTGCATGGGATATTTTTGGTAAATTTTATTTTTTAGGGTGCTGAATCCAAAAATGATCTTCATTTCCCTATATCATGTACGTTTTTTTTGCAAAACATGAGGAGTTTACATTAAAAAAACATAACAGAGATGAAAAAAAATCAATATTTTATTGCAATTAACTATGCATAATTTCTTATAATTGAAAAAAAGAAACAAAAAAACTATTCCTTTGTGATATATTTAACACTACGTTTTGCGCGGGAGCATGACCGCCCATCAGGTCCAGGGCCAATGATTGGCCAGGCAAGGAGCGAGCGCGACCCTATTGGGTCATGGCACCGGACACAGCAGGATGGGCGGAAGGCCTGAGCTTTGTTTATATTATTAGATTATATTTATTTATATACTGTTTTCATTTTATTTGTATTAATATTTTTATATATATTTTTTCTCTGCGATGGGCTGGTGCCCCATGCTCTGCTGTTCCCTGCCTTGTGCCGGTAGCCTCCAGGATCGGCTCCAGACCCCCGCCACCCTGAATGGGACAAATGGGTACACATGATGGATGGATGGATGGATATTATCTTTCTTTGTACAGTGTATGTCTGTCACACACGTGCGGTGTACATCTGTCACAAATGTGCAGTGTATGTGACACACAAAATCTTAAACTTCATGGGTAACGGAACTGCCAGCGGGTCCCTGCGTCCTAAATCTGCCCCAAATCCGGCTGTGGGAGGGCAAACGGGGGTGGGCAGGGAGCCACTTAATGCCGAGGACCGGATTTAGCACCCTTTTCATACTCAGCCCGTTCATTCCCGTTACTTTTGAGTGTCGACAGTGACTGCAGGTCAAAAGGCAGGTTTTATGTGTTCCCCATGAAATGGACATTGGGGTGTGATATCCCCCCCCCCCCATCAGGACTGGTCAACCCATTAGGCACTAGCCGACTGCTTAGAGCGCCATCCTCTCTCATTTGTGGCCACAAACCCATCTGTAAATTGCCAGTCAGACTGTAATGATTTTAGCATCCTGTCCAGTCCTGTGCTGATTATAGTATTCAGTCGAAAAATGTTGAGCTTCTTGTGAAACAATCCGAGAAAGTTACGTTCTGGTGTGGGGAGGTGTGGTGAACCAAGGTCAGTCAGGTGAGATCCCTCCACTTAGTGTAAAGATGGGACCTGCCACAGGTGGCTGACAAGGGCCCTGACAGCAGGGGGCGCCGGTGACTCACTCTTATTCCGACATGCCCCTCTGGTCCCCGATACACACCGTTAAACACCACCAGTCCAGTCGACACGGGCGGTTTCCCCTCATCCCTTTAACTCTGTATTACCTGAACATTAATGCCGTCTGAAATCAGCACTAGAGCGCCATCCACAGGCTGCTGTTACCTAGATCATCGATAATCTTTCCCTCCCTAGGTCAGCTTTACAATGATACCATTAAAAATTCATTGGCAAGAAATCATACTTGTGTTTTATAGGTCACTGTATATTTTATGCACATAAGAGCAGCCCCAGGGTGGCAGTGTGTAATACTGCAGGGGGCTTTGTGATCATCACCTCATGCTTGGAAACATGGATAGATGGATCACTGTTATTATTGGCACGTTATGGTGTCTTTTAAGCTGTGCAACTCGTTAGGTGTCTGGCTTGCTGGGGTCGTGCATGAGGGATGTGCCCGGGGGCGAAGTCTCAGACTGTGCTCCCCTTCGGCTGGTGTTCGGTGAGCTCTTGGCTCAGCTGCGGTGTGCCCCGCCCCCCGGCCATCCGAGCCTCACCTCGTGAGCGTTTTTCTTCTGCCCAGGAGAAGTAGAAAAATAATGATGACAAACGGTTAGTGGGCGCCACTAGCTAGCTCAGTGCCGGTGAGGACTGTGTCATGTGAGCAGCCCGTGTGAGGCATTCAGCATGAACGTCAGTGGGTTGGCCATGCTGGACATCGACCTGGCCTTCACCCTGTTGCTGTTCTCTGTGCGCAGGAAAATATCTTATAAAAGGGGTAAAATTGTGCCTCTCACCTCTAGCCATGGCCAGTTCTCTGGGACCTCCTGTTTCTCCCCACCATCCAAAAACGTGCTGAGGTTATTTGGAAAAATTGCCCATAGGTGTGTGTGTGTGTGTGTGAATGACTGGTGTGTGATTGTGCCCTGTGATACTGTGCTGGCTCCCCATACTGGGCTGCTCTCTGCCTTGCCTGTAGCCTCCAGGATAGGCTCTGGACCCCCCCGCGACCCAAAGTAGGTCAAGTGGTTACAGAAAATGGATGGATGGGTATAATAGTTATATTTTGGGCTTAAATGCTACATTAATATTTTTTGAATGATAATGAGGCTTTGGCATCTTTCCCAGGACTGTCGGAGGGGCGCTTGGCTAACACCCGGCCATAACTGTGTCTGTGGGAGAAGCCCCCCCTGCTGTTCGCCCTCAGCCATTGCGCCTCTTTAGGGAGAGTGAGCTGTGTGTCTGAGTGACTTACTGTAGACACCCACATGAAGCTACAGGAGAGGTTTGCTCAGGTAGTGCAGGAGAACAGGTAGGATATCAATAAAGACGGCAAGGAGAACAGTGGCCATTGGGTCACGCAGGTCAGAACGTGGCTGACATTTACATATCGGCTCCAGCTGAGCGGAATGTTCTAGAAATCTTCTTGGCCGGTAAGGCGTAACGTGAAATAGTCTAGCTACACCTGCAGTTATCTTCTACAGGCTTTCGTTTTGCAGTCACGATGCCCGGCTACTATCCTCAAGCTCCTGTTGTGTCCTAATCCTCGAGCAGCTAATTCCAGTGTGCTTCCCTGAGATTGGAAGCTCATTAAACCAAGTATATTTTAATTACCACGGTTGTGACTGATGTACTGCTGGGTCAGAAGCAGATAGCTGGATTTTGTGAGATCTGTAAACAAATGTCTCGTTTACTTGTGAAAGATGAGCGTGTCATCATACAGGTGAGAGCTGTCCAGGATGGCAGAAGCTTATTGAGATGTTTAGTGGGCAAAATTAGAGCAGCAATACTTCCTGAAGCCCTTAGGAGGTGCTACATCTATGAATGAATCGTATCTCCAGCCTCAAATTCTCATGGTTCCCCTTGCAGGATCATTCAGTCCACGGCACGTGTTGAGGTCTGTATACAGGGTTAGCTTTCTTTATGGGGTTATGTTTTGAGTTGACATTCTCACAAAAATTGCAGATTTCGAAACGTGTGCTTGCCAACGTCCCCACAAAGCAAGTGCCCTTGTGATTTAAAATGGCCGATTGTTTTTTGCCGTTATGCTGCTCGTCTTCTTGAAATGACTCCGCCCCCAGGGATGGCGCTGAACAAATCACTAAAAAGGAAACTCTGGTGAAATCATAAATGTGGAGTGATGGAAGCAATAGCACACGGACAGAAGACAAATCGAGTGTGGCCAGCAAAAGATTTGTTTTGCACGTTTTGAATTTAAATAGCCATAAAGATGCCTCCTGCAGGCATTTAGTGAAGCCTCTGTGTTGGTATGATTCAGATACCTCACCCCCCAGCGTTCAGATATGATAGACTGTTCACAGTGCGTTATTCAGCGCTGAGGATGTCTTGCAGAGATGACATCATACCCTCTGTCTTACTCCATGAGGTCAGCATTGGGAGGTTGTGTAATGAGGTCATGCTCTCGGAGAGGTTTATACATGTTGCAGTCAGGTGGCTGGACATGTTTTGAAGTGGGGGTGTGACTTTATGCCGTTGAGCATGAATGTAGATGGGAACCTGCCAGCCTTACTGGCCAAGCCTGTCTCGTTTAACCCATATTCTGAATTCAGTTTCTGGCATTATCGAGGGCGCACTGGAAGGGCAGCTTTACACAGGACAGACGGGCAATTCCAGAATCCCTCTCATCAGTCCTTATCGTGGTGGTCATGCGGACTGCTGTCAGTGATTCAGTGCTGCTTCCGGAATGAGGCGATAACACCTCAGGATGTGAGACACTCACTGCACTGGCCTGCACTCCCATATGGCCTGCACTCCCGTATGGCCTGCACTCCCGTATGGCCTGCACTCCCGTATGGCCTGCACTCCCGTATGGCCTGCACTCCCATATGGCCTGCACTCCCATATGGCCTGCACTCCCATATGGCCTGCATAACCCTTTACTGGAAGAGGTGCTGGATATTATGCAAGTTCATACTGGGCCCTAAGCAAACAATGCCCAGGTTATGGTGGGGGTGGGGGGGCGATTCAAATCAGAGCAGTCGCACTACTGTAGCCTAATTGGTCCAGGAAACCCATAATCCTGTTTTACCCATTTGTGCAGTTGACTGGAATAGTTCAGCCCTGTTAATGGACTTGAACCAACAACATACTGGGTCCAAAGCGATGGAGTTGACCACTTGGACATGAACCACAGGAGGCCATCAGGATGGGTGTATTTATGAAGGTCTCCTGACCGGGGAGAAAGAGAATGGCTGGGTGGTTCCGACGGTGACAGCGGGGTCTTCATCACTTTCAGACGACGAGGAGGTATAACTCCTGATATAACTTCCCACTGATGAATTCGTTATTTCCCACTATTTACCTCAGAATTAGTTTCGTCTGTCTCGTTATCATCTGGGGAATGTTCAGAAGTGCTGGAATGAGCGGATATTTATTTCTCTTCATGAAGACATTTTCCCTGAGAAAATTGCATCCTGGAATTAAAGGTGATAACAACAGTTTGCAGTTTAATAACAAAATGACAGTATTTGTTTTTTTTTTCTTCTAAATGCAGAGGGGGGGTGGTCACGCCACGGTGGCTGTGGGATGACAGCGCCCCCGAAATGGGGCTTAATCGAGCACCCGTCTTGCCATCTCATTAGCGCCTGCAATGCAAACAGGAAATGACACGTGAAGTGGTCCGGGAGAGCGCGAGGCCAAGCATCGCGGGTCGTATTCGGGAAGCCGCGCTGAGGTCTGGAAGTCGGCAGGCGAGCCGAGGGGAGGGGCACGGATTCTGGGAAGTGTCAGCAAGGTAGCGGCAGGTAGGGATGCGGGAATGTCAGAAAAGTATGAACAGTGTGGTTCTGCTGGACCTGGATGCCTGCTACCTGGTCCCCAGATGTGGGTCAGAGCGCCAGGAGTGGTAGGGCGGCCTGTTTTGGGAGCAGGGGGGTTGGGTGGTCTAGTTCACCAGGGGTTTGCCACCCTCCAAAAATACACACATGCTGACAAATTAAAGAGCAGAGAGACACAGAGATGATACCTTTGCTCTGGGAGTTCTGTGCCATCTGTTCAAGAAGGTGGCATGTTCCTTTCTCCAGAATCCTTGTTATGATCCACTGACCCGCAATACAAGCCGGAAGAACTCGGTGCCGAACTTGATGAAAGCACAAAGATGGACACATGCCCAGGGCTTGTTAGCAGGCAAAATGTTAATTCAACAGCAGTTTGCGTTTCTGTGCTGTGATTATGACTTCATTATATACCAGGTGAACTTAGGAGGATAAAAAACGGTGATTATCGGGGACAGAACTCGAACCCCTGACCCTGGAGGTGTGAGGCCGTAGTACTGCGGCCCGAGGCGCCCCCTAGCGGAGTGTTTTAGTCGCTAAATCGGTAATAAACATCTACAGCCGTGCTTGAGGAATGGTAAAATATTTATGACATTTATAAAACTATCACATGTTTTTATGCCACTTAATAATGGTAAAAGTAAGAATAACTTATTCTGAAACTGACAGGGGGTGCCCCTGGACAAGCAGAGACGTTCCTGGTAATCTGTCGAAACTCCATTACCGGTCACTGACTAATTGTTTTTTTAACCTGAGGAAGTTTAGATTTACCATTTTGAGGACTGAGACCTGATGGGTAAAGGATAGTGTTCCTGCTTGGGAAAAGGACGGGGGAAAAAAACACAAAGATTCCTGTAGCATCCATGGCTACCTTCGAGTCACCGGAGCCATGAGGGTCGGACCTCGCTGGAGCGGAGAGGCGGGCGTGGCGTCAGGTTCGAGGAATCCCAGGATCTACTCGCCATCAGAAGCCGCACAGATGCCCCAGCAAACATGTTGATCACTGGGAGAGCCAGACGGTTTTTTACAAAGCCTCTTGTTCGTTTTCCTCTCTGAAGAATGCAGACAGATTCGCCTTCTCTTCAGCCCTAAAAAAAAGGGACGTCGACTTCGACAGGCATGGGGGAGGGGCGGAGCTGGTACCAAGGCTGTGCCTTTCCTTAAAAAGGGGAAAATGTGCTAGCAGGCGAATGGGCTGCCTGTGCTCTTGCCCCCCTTTTATTATGCATGCCCCCTGCTCACCGCTCCCAAGTGAGTGGGCGACATTAATCATTTACCGTGTGACTCCTGGGGGCTGACCCCCGGTGACAGGCAGGTGTGTGTGCATACGCTGAATGCAGCCTGGGATGGTATTCTGGGGGGGGGGGGGGGGGCAATGACATTAGCTCTAGGCACTGCTGTGCACTCGACAGACATGGCCACAAGGTGGTGTAGCGGTTGGGGACTGCAAGCCCACGTGGTGCATCTGTGATGTGATATGAGGCTACATTTGAACAGACAAGGTTAGTGAAAAGCCAGAAATGGAAAATCTAAGCCAACAAAAAAGAAACAGATTGGGTCAAATATGTATAATGCTGAAGCCATGACTGCAGGGGTTGCAAGTTCAGTCTCTGATTCAGCTGCTAATCTTGTACCGCGGAGGGACTTACAGCATGTAGCTCAATCGTCAGTGTGATGGTAATGGTAGTAAGTTAAATGGACCTGACTCTCTCTATACGAATATTTCACCGACGCCGGTGAATGTCAATGGCCTAAATCTTTTTCCTTTAAAAAGACAGGGAATGTTGGTAAAATTATACTCGCGTGGCAGGTAGAACCAAAATTTACCGTGTTTTTAATTTTCTGAAATACAGCTGTTAATTAAAGACAGATGTTGTGAGTCCGACAGATTTTTGAGGCTGACACTGAGAGGGAACTCCTGAAATATTGATACTCCGGGCCTGAGAGAGGGAGATGAGACCGGGCGTCCAAAGTCCCTGCAGTCATCTAGGATTCTACTCTTTAAAATGCAAAATGGTGGCAGCTGGGCGGGGGGAGGTTCACATTCATTCCTGACAGAGAAGATGGAGCTCCAGTGGAGTGAGATGGCCCCCACTTGCCTCCGACTTCTCTGAATCTTCCCTCAGCACATTGTTATGATGGAATAATCTACAGCAGTGAGCTCCGTGGTGGGCAAAATAATCAAATCCATTGCTAAGGAGGACTCCGCAGGATGATGCTGGCTTCGCGTTTTCACGCTGACTTCGCTGTGGTTTGCCTCATTCTCTGACTTGCTGAAATGCACGATGTGAGCTAGTCTCGCTCATCTCCACATTGAGTTTTTATTGACACCCTACCAAGCAGGTGATCGGATGGCCCACACCAAGGTGACTAACAACACATGGTGTGGCCGTAGTTCTAAATGTCAATCACTTTATGACATAACCCCGCCCCTTTCGCCATCCACGAATATGATTCGTCGACAGAAAATTGGCAACACCGTGGTCCAATTATCCACATGTGGAGAAAGGTCAGAGGTCAAGCCTGGCTGCCCCACACTCTGCCTGACCCGAAGACCAAAGGGCAGTTCCCTCTTTCCCACCAATACTTCACGCTGACACAACCTAAACGATTCTCTTTTTAGCATTTAGTCATGAGCCTTATTTAATTTATAATTCATCTTCTGAGGCTCAGAGGAATCCCAGAGTGGCCAATTTTTGCCAACGAGGGTCTTTTATACTGTGACAGCGTATGAATCCCAATGGCTGTCCGTACTGCAGAGCGTGCTTCGACTGCTCCTAGGAGAGGAGCCGCCTGCCTCAAAGGCCTTATTCTGCAATGTGATGCTGACTATGCGCTTTGCTCTTTCTTCCTGAAGTCCTCGGACTTCAAGCAGGCCTGCCGGTAAATGTCCGTCCTGTCCTCAGCAAAACAGCAACACTTCCATTCCTGAATGCTAAACAAAGACCGTCGTTTTCCATCATGGGGCATTTGCAGTCAGCCTTGTAGGTCGGGAAATTCGACAGGCCTGAAGTTCTGCGGTTTTTGTCTGCTTATTTGGGTAGCTACGGTTCACCTAATGTTATCAATTCAAATTAAAATAACACTCGTGCAGTGAATTTGGCTATGCACTATCGATCGCCAGAAACTGTTTAAGTTTTTATCTCTAGTGGTCATATCACTCCTTAATTACCCAATGGTGGCTAATTTCCCCCCCGCAACCCCCCGAAGGACCAAATCACGTAATACATCCCCCACCATATGGGAGATTAATCCAGGGGCTCTCCTGTACAGTCGTCCAGGATATATAATCCAATTTCTACCCCCAGCTGCCATTCTGAATTTGTTATTGTGAAGTCTGATGGATTACCTAATCTGGGGAGGGTGGAGATGCCTTCAGACCATCTGAAGTGTCCTTTCCTAATGATTAGCTTGGCTTCTGTGTCTCGCTGTCATATTCAGTGCTTTTCATTTAAGGTTGTTTTTTCAGTTGATTAGCTGTAGTGATGGACAAAATGCCTCGTGAACCATTTGCTGTATTTTTTACACCACTAGATGGTGCTCTATGTTCAAAAAAGGGCACGAAGCACACCCTAAAGCGAACCAGGAGCACCATCTATTGGGGTCAAAAAACACAGCAAATGATACCCTAGGCATCATTTTGTCTGTAACTAGTTAGTAGTCTTCACTCATTAAACCCAATGGCTAAAAGCAGGGTGCCGAAATCACCCAAAACTCAAAAGATAATTTATCCCCACTCAACCCATGCATTTGCTGGGGCCCATGAGGTTTGGGGGGCCCCTGTTGGCCACTTAATCACTCTATTAGCGGAGGGCGGGACCTTTTTAAATGGAGCCAACATCAAACCCGCCCCTGGGTGAAGCTCAATTCAAGTGCGTATTAGTATGGTTACTTGGTACATTTCTACATTAAAGAGAGCGATGGTGCTGTTTCATTTAAGTAACTCATCGCTATAGACTTGATATTGTTTGATTTACGTCACCCTTATTGACCTGGTCACAAAAGTCACTTAACTTTGGCCTAAATGGTAAAATCTGGTGTTTGCAATAATATCATTGTGACATGGAAATTATAACTCAAGAAAACATAACAAAACATGGTGACATGCCTGCTTTGCAGAATTTTCATCTCCACAGGAATTTGGGAGATTTATGCGGATATGACCGAGTTTGTGGAATGTGACCAACCTGCTGATGGTGGAAGCCCTGACTGCTTGATGAAGAGAGTACCAAAGGGAAAGGAACGTACTTGACATCCAAGGTGTGCATTAATATCACCATGTCTCCCTTTGAAGGGAGCCCGGGAGGCTTTTTATAAGCCATAACGGAAGCCGTGTATTTTCCCGAATTCAAAAGAATGTGTGGGGCAAACCAGTTTCTAATTTTGAGTCCTCCGGGACAAACCGGGAAGTGATTGAATGGAATTCATAATCTGAGCCGGACACCTCCAATCCAGCCTGCTCTTTCATATTTTAAATTAAGTCTCTTTTTCATTTTTGTTTTTCTTTTTGACAAGTATTATATTACCCAGGAGTAACAGTAGTGAGACGGCCCCAAACCGAAATAGGGCTGCTAATTTTCCTTCCTGTCCCTGCGGACCTGAACTCATGAGGAGTGTAATTTCTGTTTGTAATATTTCAGCTCCAACTTGGCAAATTCCCTGCTGCCTGCAGTGGTTCTCTTCTTTGGTACATAACCGATGAATATCCCTGCAGACCTGTGAGCAACGTGGCGTGTGTCATAAAACAAAGGCGCGCAAGTCCCGTAATACATAGGATGATCGTTTAAAATCCTGATACTGTTTGTACGATACTGACATATGTAAGGGTGGTTGTTGGGACCCTGTGCGTTCGAGTCCTAGAGTTGGCTGGGTGATGTCATTGTTGGGCCCCTGAGCGAGGCCTTTAACCCTCAGTTGCTTCAGGGATTGTCTGTTTTCTAATTTTTGTGACTTTTTTCAATGTTTGTTCAATTTTACTGTAAAAATTTATGCGTGTCATGTCCGGAAGGGAAGGCACGTCCCGGAGGCAGGCTGTTGTGTAAATAAAACCCACGCAGCGGACTTTATTTAAGCACAGCGCTGGATAACAGGCACAGACAGGCTACAATGACAGAACTGGGGAGCACAGGACTGGGAGGCATTTAAATACTAGACTGATGAAGGGGCAAACAAGAGGCAGCTGTGAATGGTTACCATGAGGGCAGGCACAAGAGGCAGCTGTGAATGGTTACCATGAGGGCAGAAGACAGGGGAAGGACAGGAGAATCAGGGGATGGGGTTATCAGGGTGTGGAAAAGAGGTCTTTAATAGATCTATGGTGATTTAATGGGTTAACGTAAGATACATGTTTCCATTCCCCTTGAGGTGTCTTACCGTGCCTGTCCACCAGGGGACTTCTGTCACTACCCATGCGAGGGGTCCACCAAAAGATGGCCTCTTTTGGTGCTCAGGGCCCCAGGGTGTCCCCTGGCTTACTCCAATAAGGCGACACGCAATGGTTTACACAGGCTGAGAAATCCGGTAGTTGCTCTCAGATGTGTCTGACACAGCGGCCTGTTATAGGTGATGCGTAATCATATCTACGCCGTGTACAGGGACTCTGTCGTGCTTAGTAATGCTATGACAACAGAGGATAAATATAGGAGAATCAATTATGGCAGCAGGGTGGCTGGTAATAGGATAACGTGATTGTTTTAAGGTTTAAATCTGTGTTTGGGTTCTGCTGTTAACTATTTCACACACAGTCCTGTTCTCTGCAAGTAACATGATGTTTCTCTTTTTTATTCTATGTTTTATGTTTTTTATGGTTCTATGCTTTATTGTACGGTGTTCTTGGGTGCTACAAAGTGCCTTTAAATAAAATGTATTATTATTATTATTTATTAAAAACCAGAATCCCAGCTATGACAACCTTAACCCTTGCCCAGTCCTAATCCTAACTATAAACAACCAACCACAATACAAGACTTTTGGCATTTTTAGTCTTTTGATTGCAGTCACAGATTTTTACAAAAGTGAGTTTCCCCTTTTTGGGGACTGAATAAATGGTAAATGCAGACTGCTTGGATCTTAACGATATTAAATGCCTGAATTTTACCGCTAAATGCGTAAAAAGCTTTAAATAGCCATGGCAAAATATACACAACAAACAACTGTGAATAGCTTCCCGTTTATATGTGCACGACTTTAATCTAAACCGTGAATCCACCTGACCTGACAGATAGGAGGCCTGCTGGGGTTGGGGGGAGGTGGTTTGAGATAATCCTGACTGAAGTAAGAACTGCCCCCCCCCCAAACAAATACAATAATCCCTTGACTCGGTTTGTGGGATGGCAGTGTAATAAACAAACTGTTCACTGGGCTGTTGTAAGAGATCACTCTCAAAAAGCCTTGTGTGTCATGATGGACTCGTCAAGGGAAAAATATATTTGAAAAATATTTCAATTCTGTTTTTCTCATATCTTGTTTTCTCACGTCGCAGTCGGCTCAGCTCCTCCTGGCCTGTTTCTGTACGTGTGGGAACCTAAAATTTAAATTGAATTAACCTTCCCCCCCCTCCCCCATCATAAAAACGAACACCTGAATTGATATAATAAAGTGTTTTCGATCAAATGCAATGTATAACGGCAGAATGTTTAGGGAAAAAAGTTCATATAAGCACCCCTCAAAATTAATGGAGCGTAGAAATTACACCTAGAAGAAATGCTGTTATTCGGTCACACAGGTCTTCTGCTGGCGGGAGATAAATCCCATACTGGTCCAGTGCTTTCAGATGAGATTTTTGCTATTCGTGATATTTACTTTGTGACACACGTTCTAGTCACAGTTTGGAGTAACTTACCCTTTGCTGCCAAATCAAACTATTAGTCTGACTTTCTGCAGAAAGCAAAAGAGGTCTGTGGAATGTAAGCGAGTCATCAAATCTGATATCCTGAGCTAAAAATTAGGCTGGCAGAGTCCCAATTAAAAACTTCCCGAAAAGCTGAAAAACACTGAAATGTAGTAGCAGACAATTCACCTGTGGTGATTGACTCAGAATTGTAGACGCATTTAATCAAGACAAATGGTGAGATATACAGGCAGGGGGAATCGGATTGTGTCTCACTGTGTATTTGGTCAGTTAGGCTGGCGGCTTTTTAACGGTAGGGCGTTTCACCGGAAGGATGAGCTGCCCAAGGTAGACAGTCATCGCCTACTCGCAGAGGCTAATGATCTGAAAATAAGTGCCACTACAAAATATTGTTGCTCCAAGGGATCTGTCTCTTTTGAATGGAAAATCACCAGCAGTTGAACTGTTGACAAGTCTCCGGAGATTATTAGTTGCTTTTAATGCTTCGATGGTGCTGAGCTGCGGTGTTTAAGATGTCTGGTACGTACCGCACCTCTCTGACCAATTTGGCAAGCTAAAAATTAAGCAAAAATCCTCCAGTGATGACTCATCGAGAGTGATGAGTTTTAAATGAACGGATTTCACTTAGATTGCTGATGTAGGTTCCACCGAGAGCCCTGCTGTGAAATTGAAATATCACTCTCAGTTTCAAACGCGACATCGCGCCAATGCAGTGACTTATTCCAAAACTTTTTTTGGCTGGGATAACTTCTAAGCCCCGGAAATTTTCTGTATAATGTCAGGGCTGTGGTGACATGGTGGTGCTGTGTGGCAGCCGCTCCTGACAGGTCGGCTGGCCTCTCAGTGAGTTATTCCTTCTTAATTTATATTTTAAGTGTCATGAAGCTCTGCTTGGCTGGCCACAGAGTAGTAGCCAACCACAGGAAGCAGGATAAACCGAACCTTCCTCACAATCATCGCTCCCTCCTACCAATTTATATCTATTCTCAATATGCTAGGGGTAATTAGGGTACCTGCCATTCTCATACCAAAATCAGACAGCGAATTGTGTCTCGTCAGCAAAAATGTGAGCATTTATAAATGCTCATAACTCGCTGGAATGCGGTAAAGATGGAAATGTGTATTGTTTGCATGTTGAGTGTCAGTATTTCATCTGGTAGATGCGTACGCCATGTAGAGCTGAGTGAAGCCTGTGTTTAATCCAGAATTCCATTCGCTGTTATTAACTGGGCCGCTGTTTCCATGCACTTGATTGACAAAAGAACCGGAACGTGATTGAATGAGAGATGGGCGTCCTCTGGCTTGCTGAGGGTTTTTGTGGCAGAGGATGAGTGTGGGAGGGCTGCATGCTTAAGTAAATGCCATACATCAAAAAAGGCAAATATGTCCCGCAACATCAGTCTGACACCCCAGAGGCACTGTGTTATGCAGCTATGCCCATCTGGATAGAGCCTAAATCCGATTGAAGTGAGACGGGTAAAAGTAGCAAAGCGGAAATTGGAGGTGCGCAAAGCGCCGGCGTGGACCTGTCATGCTGCTTTGCGGGACTCGTCCGGAGGAGGGTCCTCTGAAGTGAAGATGGGGCCCTTGAAGACTGGAATAATCCCCTTAGGGAAGGTGGTCCCTGCAAAAAAAGTAGGGTGTGATTGACGCGTATCTCAGAAAGCCGCCTGAGTGCCGCCGATGCCCTCGCTGCGGTGCAGGTCTGCGCCTCGCCTCTGAGCACTGCATTTAGAAACGTATTGGCCCTTATTGGCTGAGCTTGATTGGGCAAACTGCACCACCCCATCATGACCGTGAATAAGAGACATTAAACAGGTTTTCCATGGAGATAGCAGCTTCTACTCATTTATCTGGACATACACAGAAATTTAGAGCAATGACAAAGAAATTACGGGTTGATTTAGGCCTTTCGGACTTTAATCTAACCACAATCCCTAACCTGTAAATTCAGGAATGTCACATTTTACTACCGGATAGATCAATGTGACGATGTAATTGTACCGTATATTTGGCATCAGAGAAGGATACGTTACTCTGTTTTTAGCACTAGAGCCACTAAATTATATAGACCTCCATATATGGTTAAATAAATACATGTGCATGTAAATTCTACTTCAGCGGTATTCAGATGAAATGCTTATTGTGCTTGGTGGGTGCTGTACTGCTTAACAGCATAAATCACAGCAGAAAAGTTGTTAGTTCCATAAAGTGTGCCCCCGTCATGGCACGCTAAGATTAATGGCACGCTGTTAATTATGCGTATTTTACAGCAATTTTTATGAGTTCCCTCATTATTTAAGTGATATGAATCTGCACCATAAGGCGTCAGTTTTCTTTCTCTCTGTTCAGCACTTTTAGTCTGTTCATACATAAAATGGCAGCTGCTGATTTGTGATATATTGTCGTGGCTTTGGATTGACTAAGTGCGCTGCTGCCTTTGTGCGCGACTCGTCACCGGCGTAAGCGCTGTCGCGGTTTGCCATGCCAGCCGGAGGCCGCCCTAAGAAGAATCTCCCACGCACCATAACCCAGCTACTAATTGTGGGGAAAATATTGTCAGATCAGAGTAATCAGTTTGACGCCTTTTCTTTTCATGGTTTTTTTATCATCAGGGTTTTATATTCGTCATTTCCTACATATTTATTATTCCAGGCATTTTCTGTTGCCACAGTGAGATTAAACGATTAAGCTTGGATATACAAAAAGAGGAGAAGGAAAAAAACAACTTTCCTGGCCCACTCTCCAACATTAAAGAATAGTTTTTTGTTAATAATAAGCGGCAATTTTATAATCTGGGGATGACTGCATGGCGGTGCAGTGCGCATGCGCGGCCCTGCGGCGGCGCCCGTCCCTTTCTGACAGCTCCGTGCTCAGCACCTGTCCCCGCCGCTGTCGCCTTTCGGGGGGAGGGCTCTTTATTTGGCCGGGGGTGGGGGTGGCAGAGCATTTCCTAGATACCGAGCGGGAGGCGTGTGGCTCTTCATTCAGATCGGGCGGAGCTGAGCGCCGAAGGAAGCGGCGTCCGAGGAGGGGGGCAGAGAAGCAGCGCAGCCAAAGGAGCCCTTTTGTTTAGCGGGAGAGCCGCCGGCCGAGGTGAGTCGGAGCGCCGGGTCCAGCCGAGAGCTGCTCGCGTCGCCGTGATCCGCGATCCGCCGCGACCCGGTGCTGCCCAGCCGGCCGCGGTAGCAGGTGTAAGGCGGACCGCCGGAGTGCTCCCGGTCCCTTATCGGACAATAGCTCCATGCACGGATGCATTGTCCCTTTTTGCACGGATGCATTGCTCTTTTTTTGCGTGCATTTGATGCGTTTTTGTTTTTGCGGAGCGCCTGCTACGCCGGGACGCTTGCCCTCTCCCGGCCGGCTCGCCGGGCATGGTGTCCCGTTATTCTTTGTGTGGCTGGTGCCGCTCGGCGCTGTCTCCTTTCGGACCCACCGGGGGTGTTGGCGTGGTTTGGGGCTGAGCTGAGCCTTTCCCTTTCAGCCGGTACGGGGGTGCACGGCGTGCATGATCTGGGCAGGACGCGTGTGCGCTCGCATCTCCCCGTGATCTGGCTAATGGTGTCCCGGCGCGGCCCCCCGTGCCGCTTCCCCCCGTGTCACTTCCCCGTGCACGCCATGCACTAGTTTGTTGGCCACGCGCTCAGCCATTGGTGAACTTATTAGTTTATTAGCGCGCGCGGGGAGGTGCCGCTGCACGTGCGTCCGGCAGCCGCCCCAAAAGTTTCAGGCGCGACTGACCGCAGCGCGTCGGCAACTGGGGGTGGGCAGCGTGGGCTCGCTCCTGGGGCCGCCGCTTCACCCCGCCCCACCCCCAGTCCCCTCGGCGCGGTGCCGGGTTGGGGGGCAAGATTCGGGGAAAACAAAGACGATGCGCGTAAACACCCCCCCAAGACGGGCTGATCGGCCGGGGGGAGAGACCTCGGTCAGCGAAAACCCGGAGACACCGTGAAATTGTACATATTCAGAATGCACTATATAAGCCTGCGTATGCATGGTGTGTGTGTGTGTGTGTGTGTGTGTGTGTGTGTAATATATACTGTATATAAAATCACTTTCTCGCAAATATATATGGTATAAGGTACATACAGTAAAAGTTAATATAGTTTTTTATATAATATATACAGTGTGTGTACATGCAGGTGTATAGGCATTATACGCATCCTCCTGCGAGCTTCGCCACTGCCTTCCGTAAGCGAAAGGAAATTGCATTGAGATGTTTAACATCAGGCAGGAGCGATACGGTTCTCCTGCGCTGCGCTGCGGGAACTTGCGCCTTCGCTGCCCCCTGCACTAATGTCAGTGTCAGTGTGTAACATCCGAGGGGAGAGTCGCGCATCGCGTTCGGGCGCCTGCCGCTCGCCTCCTTATGTGCCATTATGACGCGTTTGAGAACGTTTGACGGGACATTAGGCTGCCGGCACCCTTGCAGAGCTGGAATAGCCCGGGATAGTTCAGGCTTGTCCAGCGCGCAAACAGGCGGCCGCCGGGAGAGGGCCGGCCAGCTAATGACTGCACTGATGTGGGATCTCTCACATCTATTTTGGAGGGCGGTTGGAATCTGCAGAGGCGCAAGGGTCAACCGAGTCCTATTTAGGATTTGGCATGTGTGTGTGTGGGGGGGATCTCTCTTCCCAGGACTCCTGGTTGTCTCTTTGGAGACTCCTTGTTGCTCTGGCCCCCACCTCTGCCTCTCCTAAATGTCACATCAAGATGGTAACTAAGCCCCCCCCCCACCACCACCACACACATTTGAAGTAAACAACCCCTGTTCACTCTTCTGCACCAGGGCCACGTGGTATTAAAAATAGCAGTAATGGTTATTATTATTCCAATGCTTAGAGGCCTGTTTTATTTATGGTGTCTTACCGGCATGGAGTCTAACTGGTTTACAGGGCTGGGTATTTCCCTGATACAGGTCAGAGTCGGCACCTTGCCCTGGGCCGCGATGACGGTCGTCCTGAAAAGCGCGATCCTGCAACCTTCTGGCCACGAGGGAATGTCTCCCGGCCATTACGTTATCTCCTACAAGGCCAGCACTCTCGGAATCGAGGCCGGCTCTCCGGCCCGCCAACTGTGGCGCGGAGGCAAAGGGCAAACATGACCAAACATGCTCTGTGGCAGACGGGGGGTGCCGGTGAGCACTTGGCAGCCATTCCAGCTCTGTTTCCCTTTAGCTTTTGGGGGATTTCTGCCACAGACGCATGCTTGACCATAGCCTGTCGGTGTCCCTTTGCTTGGTCTGTCTTTTAATGGGTTTGGTGTGTGATGTTAAAATAACACCTTATACCCATCCTAACATGTTATGTTTTTCCTTGAAATGATGTGGCATGAGTCAGAATACCATGAATCGTACAGTTACATGATTTTATTTTGGTGTGGCTGTGTGGCTCGGCAGGTTAGAACATTAAAGTTGTGATGGGAAGGTTGCTGGTTCAGATGCCTAGGTCAGTGGGTTGCTGGTTCAAATCCCACAGTTGACAGACTGTTTTCACCATTAGGCCCCAGAGTAAGGCCCTTAACCCTCCTCTCTTACAAATGGCATGTTGCTTTGGATTAGGGTGAATGTTAAATAAATGTAATGTTGGAATTGTTTAAAATATGCTAAATTTAAACCATACCTGTGTTTCTAGAATGTAACTCTCATTAAAATAAGAATCCTGTATTAGTTCATTTCAAAGTGGGCTGATAGTGCCAGACTCCAGTAAGGATGGGTCATGAAGTCTGTCATGGGAGAGAGAAACGGATCAGAACATCAGAGACCCCCTGGGCTTTTTGGTTGAGGTCTGTTTACTGCGTGGCAGGGTCTCCTGGTTCACGCTGAGGCACTGGACTGTATTGATCAATAAACCTCCTCTGTTTTTTGCCGGGTGCAGAAAAACCTTGGCTGTCCTGTCCGGGAGGAGTCTGTTTTTTTCTGGGTTAAATATCTCATCTTGGATGCTGGCTGTAAGGGCTTGGTGAACGACCGGTAGGCCTGTCCGGGCGAGCGGTTTACAGGAAGGGAGCTCTTGTCAAACACTTTTAATGTCCATCACTCTGAGCTGCGTGCCGACCTTGGCCTTCCGCTCCAGTCGTTTTACGCTGTGTTATGAATTCAAACTGAACCCTGTCTATTGCTGTCTCATTCAGATAAACGCACCAACGGCCAAAGACAGCTACTTTTTGTAAATATTATTAACGTGAAAGCTGATTGATTATGGTCCCCGGTTTAAACAAGGCTGCTGAGGGAGCTACCTTAAGAATAAAAATTAAAATAACTTTCAGCCAGACGGTGACCTGGAAACACAGCTACTGGACATTTGTATGAGATTTTGTACCACAGCTGTGATAGTTCTTATTTCAATGCTCTACAGAGATTATTGATCTAGACTGAAGGTTGAATTGTTAATGGGATTCTTTGGAAAATGGCTTTTTTTGTGGTAAGTAGGGGTGGGAGCTGTTTTCTGTCGCTCTCGGGGCCTTGGATAGGAGCTGATGAAACCAAACTGGAAGCAAGAAAAAAAACAAACTGCAGGCTTTATTTTCACCTCCTGTGTCACGCCGACCGGTCACAGCAGTAGATGTGAGGGTTGTGCGTTTTGTCACTCTACCCCATGCGGACACTCAATGCGTTGGGTTCCAGCTCCCAGCAGCCTTTGCTGCTGCCTGGGGGAGGGGGCTCCCGGTGACAGGAAGCTGTCATGTGACCTGGGGGCTGAATGGGCCGCTGTTCTGCCTTTCGCTGACCTTCCCAGGGAAGCTTTAATGAAGCTCGGCATCGTTACTCTCATTCGTCGTCGCCGACGGTGGTAAGGAGCATGGTGGGCGGGAGATATATGTTTTTTATTTAACTCTATAAGCAAAATAAATGAAAACTGAGATTTTCGGGTGGAGGTTTTAAATTCTCCGAGGGCGGCAGGAGGCCTTTTCCCCGGGGTGCTGACTAACGGCCCCTTATTAACGTGAGTCTGTCAGGTGCATCGGCACTGAAATGTCACTCTCCAAGTAGCTGTGCGGCTTCTCCCGGAGATCTGGGCCAGAGCCAGAAGATATGGGAACTGTGCCGTATATCCTGGTGCTACACAGCTGGGTTTGGAGACTTAAATTCGGAGCACAATGCGGGGAAATAACGGGCGAGCCGAATGTTTCGGGGTTCGGACCAAGTCCTTCTTTTTAGCTAACTTTTTGTGGACAGCATAAGTTAGGCCCCAACCTTACAATGACGGTGTTGGTCCACACAGGCCTGTCACTCCGCACGTGTGTGGTGTAGCACTATGTGTGTTGGGTGCTGGAAGGTGGGGCTGCACATGGAGCTGACTTACGTAGTTAAGGTGGGGGGGGGCGTGTGTGACTCAGCGTGTTAGGCTGCTTTGCCTGTGACCAGAAGGTTGCAGGCTCAAATCCCAGGGTCAGCAGAGTGATGTCACTGTTGGGTCCTTAACCGCAATTTGCTGACTCTTCTTTCAGTTTTATGTCACTTTGGAGAAAACTGTCTGTTAAATAAATAAATTGCTTAAATGAATGTTAAGCAAGGACTGCCGTTTTGGGCTTGCATTGAACCCCGAAAGTGCATTTTTAGCCTGCATAGCGTATCGATGCTAAGAGGCGCCTGACCAGCGGCCGCGGCACTGTTTGGCTCCTGACCAGAGGGGCCCATGCTGGCCGCGGGGCCCCGGCAAGGCCGGAGGAAGGCGTGAAAGCCGGCGGCCGCGGCGCTGTTTGGCGCCTGACCAGCGGGGCTCATGCTGGCCGCGGGACCCCGGCAAGGCCGGAGGAAGGCGTGACAGCCGGCGGCCGCAGCGCTGTTTGGCGGGGAGCCGTGAAGTGGAACCGCAGAGAGCCGCGCTTGTTGCTGAGCAGCGGGCGGATTGCGCGTGGCAGCGTCTGGCCCGAGGCGGCTTCAGAGCGCCGCCGGGCCCGATTACCACGAGCCGGCATGCGGCCCCGAGTAATGGAGCGTCTTTCTTCATGCCCCTGAGTGGCATGCGAACGCGATTCGCGCCCTCCTTGAACCCGGGGTGTGTTTGAGAGCCGCTCGGCCTTAGGAAGGGTGGGAGCGCCCCCTCCGACTAGATCCCCGAGCCAAGTGGCGCCCCCTGTGGTTGTCTTGACTTTTCTGTTTATCGATTCTGCCCGAGGCGATCTGAGAACAGGATCTTGCTGGAGGACTCCCCCCGTTAACCCGGTTAACCCAGCATGATCAGAGGAGGCTCCAAACATGGCCAGCTTTGCCGTGACTCTAGGTGGCGTTCACTCCTGCCCTATGGCGGTGCTTTGATGATTGCCTGTTTTCCACGCTCGCTTGCTTATTCTTCTTATTCTTACTGTTTACCATGGCTGTTGTAGTTACTGCTTGTGGTTACTGTTATTTTTCTCCAGTGTTTCCTGAGGCAGGTTCACCGCGCTTTTCCTGGGTGCTACGCTGGCCTCCGCCTCCCCGTGCCGGTCTCTCATTCTCGCTACCCTCTCCGGCGTGCACCTTTCCGGAGTCTTGCGCCACGCGGGGTGGTCGCCCCGGAGCTGCACTCGGGTGGCTGTGGACGTGTTTAAGAGTGCCAGGCGGGCCCCATCAGCGGGAAGGAAAGTGACGGACCGCTGCCGGCTGGAGACACGGGTGTTGCGGGAAACGCCGGAGGTCTGGGGTAAAATCCCGCCATTAGCTTCCCGTTCCCGTTGCTGCGGTGACAGCCTTGTCAGAGCTGCGGTGTAATGGGACGTTTTATGAAATAGCGTCGGGTGGATTTCACCGTCGGATTCACAACATCAGTGCGTTACATCTGTAATGAGGCCCCAGACATGGATGGAGGCTCCGGAATGTCAGTGTCGGTCTGATCCGTTCCAGCTCCAGTCTGGGCCCTGGGTCTCGAGTGTGGCGTCAATTAGCGCTTCACTAGCGCTCGCAATGCCAGGTGGGCCGGCTGGCTGCTGTCGGCGAGAACCTCGACTCGAGCTCAGAGATTGCAGTGGCGCTGTGTTTACTTCATGAAACAAAGAGAAAATGAAAGATACTTTTAGAAGAGGCACAGAAGCACGCAGAAATAGTTAGCTCCCTGGATGAGGTAAACAGGCGTTGGCGGTGAAGGTCGCCCGTTAATAGATTTTGGATGGTGAACATATGTGGAAGACCTCCTAGGCATCGCTGCCAGAGACGTCGGTCCCGTTTCAGCCTCCCGGATGGCTTGCCGAGCGTCTCGTGTTTACAAGACTCGAGTGAAGCTCTTTTGTGGGCTGGTAATTATGGAACTGTGATATTCGCTTTTTCCTGTGATGACGAGCGTGCTTTTATTTTCTAAAAAAAGTGATGCCCTGGACACTGCCTGTCGTGTGCAATTTTATGCTTTGTGTTTACTACCTGAAACACCCCTTTTTAAATGGGATTTAGTCTTTAAATGTTGTTATTAAGATGGCAGCGTGAAATGATTCCCTACGACATCCTCTGCCAGGGTTTATAAACAGAGCTCGGGAATCCTTCCCGTGACTGATCTTAAAAATGACACGCCGTTACTGGTAGGCTGGATGCATCATCTTTTGCGTGTGGTTCCTCCATCGGCTGGACGTCCAGCCTCTTTTTTTGTGGTGTTGGTAATGTTATCTTTTCTTGTTTTCCAAAAGCTTACCATCACAGAGCTGCTCCCTGGGCCCGCCTGTCAGCTTCACGGACGCGCAGTCCTTAACGTGCGGCTTTAAAAGTGGATTCATCCCTCTTGAGGCTCCGCTGGATTTACCACTCGTGTCGGGACGCTTCTTAGATTTTTCCGGAACAACCTTGCGGATAGATGTCTGATGCATTCTAATAGGAAAAGAGTGTGCTTTCGCTTCTCTTGGCGTATTTGGCCGTATAAAGCAGCCTGCAGCTAAGCTCGCTAGGACTCCACACTTAGCGTGAATCTCTCTCTGGGAAATGCGTCCTGCTCTGTTGGATTTCAGCGGGACGCCCCCAGGGGTGTCAGGTTTGGTGCGTAGCGTGCCGGTATAAAAGGTGTGATCCAGCACCTTAGTCGGAAAGGCGTCTGTCAAAGCGTAGACTGGAATATACCCACCCCTAGTGTCTTGCAGATGTTTGCCCGGAACTTGGGAGAACTCTACTGTTGTAGAGATGCACAATCTGTCTGCTAACATATGGGTGCTGGCCAGTGTTCGTTACGAATCGAGGTTTTGGTCCGATGTGCTAATCTTGGTATCGCCGGCTGATTGTTACCTTAGCAGCGGCAGAGCTACAGACGCAGCAGCTAAAGGTAATGGCGATGGCTGCATCAGACCATCAGTCATTTTCTGTCATGGGATTTTGTCGGCTCATTTACCGCTTAGAACCTGCCCACAGTCTCCCACGCCGGCGCTGCTTTGCTGACGTCTCACGGCCTGTGCTATGTGATGTGGTAACTGCACACATTTGTGGGATTTTAAAAGGAAACCTCAGTGGCATCATTATCAGTAACCCTAGACAGAAACATCAGTATTTGTCAAAATTTCCCCGTGTGCAGGTGGTGCACGGTTTGCACGGTTCACTCAGGATCCCTTCTGCCCCCCTAAGCTGTCCAATGCCCCCCCCCGGTGTAAATCCAGCGACAGGAAGTGGGCTGCTGCTTCACTGACCCGTTTCCGGGAGGCCTGTTCCAGGATACCCCCAGAGGAATATTTAATTAAAATGTTAATGCGTTAGTAATTCGTTTTATACGAAAACGTAACGGCAAAATATAACCACGGCAGCATGCAATTGTATGCTAACTGCCGCAGCCTTTCCGCTTTGTAAATGGATTTCGTAAATTGCAGTCGGATTCTTACAGTCAGATCATTTCTAATTTGCCTGCTCTTTAATGGGATTGGCTGACTGTTGGGTTGGCTCCTGCCTTGGATTCAAGAAAGATTGAACATGATTGGTTGAAAAACATGCCACTGCTATCGCGGCAGTCAATGTGTTAGCCTCAGACACTTACTTGCAGCTCTCCCATTGGCAACCTGGGTGGTTGTTTGAAGGTGACTGGGATATACACAGCAGGGTGGGCATTGCGCCATCTGGCCAGGGGCGTCTTGGTGGTATGGGCACATTAGCGCCCCCTGCTGTTTGGCAGACAAACAGCTTGCTGGAGTGTGATGAGAAATAGCCATGCCTTCTGGATGTAGCGTGACCCTTAGACTGATATTTCAGCGGATTAGAGGAGTGGGATGGTCTCTCACATGCTGAAGTTCCTACTGGCCCTCTGTGGCTCTGTCTGGAGGAGTTGTGGAGCCCAGGAGTGACAGAAGGTGGTATCAGGCGGTTCTTGTGGAACGACAAATCGCCGGGCCTGTTTGTGACCCTGTTTTCCATTTCTGCATCCTGTTGAGGGCATTAACCTCAATCTGTTTACCCAGTTAATCTCGGTAAACCTGCTGCATTAACCCTCGGAGCTTAATGCAAACGTGAGCGACGTTCTTCTGGGGGAAAGAGATGGCGAAATCAGATTTGTTAGGCAAAATAACTGCATGGCGTTAAAACGTTTTGAAATGTCAGTCGAGAGATGCGTCACGCGGTCTAAGAGCCGGTCAGTGCACAGGCGTTACCATGGCGCTCGTTAATCTCTGGTTAACCGATTATCCTTCCAGGCTGTCTTGTCGGAGGTTGGTGTTAGGAGCCTTTGTCTTGTGCGTTTGTGAGGCTGTCGCGGTGGCCTAATTGTGCACAAAAACAAAGAAGCTCATTGTTAATGGTCCTCCGGCCCACACAGCATTTCTGCCAGCGGCTGATTATTCCCGAGAGGAAGCCGAATAGCCGGGCCTGAGGACCTGAGGGGCCGGGGGCTGACCGGCATGGTGCCTGATTCGCTGTGGGATTCCTAACTAGCTGTGGGGTCGGTCTCTAACTGCCTATGGATCCAAAAATCAGCCGCAGAGACGATCAGGCATTCAGATCTTCCCCCTGGGGGTGTCTCGAGGTGCCCCCCCCCGCCCAGCCAGTGTTTGCCTGGTATTCTGCAGATCCAGCCCTTATTTGGAGTCTGTTTGTGCTGTTTGATATCTGTGCCTGCTAGTTTATATGTTTCATCGCTTGGACAGCAGGTGGCCTGGCGGTTAGGGAATCGAGGTGAGATAAATATGTGGGAAACGGGGAAGCGTGGTACCGTGAGCGGCTATCCAGGCAAGGCCGGTGTTGTGTCAGAGTGGAACCAAATAAATGCAAGGAACCCCTCTCCCCGCCTGTGTCCCACCCCGCAGCGCGGCATGTGGCACATCCAGAAGCGAGGTGATATCGTCCCCCGCTGTGTGCCTCGGCCTGCTCCCGTTACTATGGGGGGTGATAAATCACCGGAGCTGTAGGAGCCGGGAGATGAATGCGATGGGGGGGGTGGCTGGGGGTGGGGGAGGCGGGAGACAGCTGATTGTGGCTCAGATCCACCGGGGTTTTCTCTTCGGGATTTGGCCCATGTGGCTGGTAAATTGTGAGTCAGCCAGGAGAGATACGTCCGCTTCCTTTGGGGTGGGAGGGGGGGTCAGGCGGCCCCCACTCTGGCCGGATTTTTAAAGCTTTGACGCACAAACGAGCACTAACACTCCTCGTGAGTTGACGCCACGTCACATATCGGCCCCCGGTGGTGCATGCAGTAAACCAGCGACGGAAGCCTGACAGAACCTTCTCTGAGTTTCCATTCGGGGGCATATTGCCAGCAGCTCCTGGCAGGCGTGGATAATTGGGCCGCCAATGGTTCTGCCCACCGCTGGCACCCGCCCGGGCCGGGGGCAGAGATGGGGCAGCCGGCATGGGGTTTGAGCGGCTCGGGGCTTCGGGAAGAACCCCGGGATGAACGCTGGCCCTTATTTGCAGTCGGTGCACCGGACAGGAATTTGTTTCCTCTCTCTGAATTCGGCAGAAGATTAGTGGAGGAAGAAAAGGCCTATTTAACTTCATGAGATCCCAGGTGGACGTCGGAATCGGTGCCGCCAAAGGTTAATCTCCGCAGGAAATGGAGGGCCTGACGGCGAGTGAGGCCTCTTCTGTGGCTCACTCAGCCTTATCTCTGCCTCCTCCCTCCCCTGGGCTCCGGGGTCGGGGCCTCATTTCGGCGTGTCACAGCTTACGAGGAGGTGAGATTGGGGAGCGTGCAAACAGGATTGGGCGTTAGACGCCCTTAGCAGAGGGGCGCGGGGACTGTGGCGGGAGAGTCACTGTTTGGGAGAGTCGAGGTCCGGGGAGAGGACTATGCCTGGGAGAGTCACTGCTTGGGAGTCAAAATGGATCAAAATCAAGTTCCAGGGGACAGACTTTTCCCTGGAAGAGTCACTGCTTTGGAGAGTCAGAATCTATCAGAATCATGGTCCAGGGAGAGGACATTACCTGGGAGAGTCACTGCTTCAGAGAGTCAAAGTCTATCAGAATCAAGGTCCAGGGAGAGGACATGACTTGGGAGAGTCACTGCATGGGAAGGAAAGAAGAGTTAAACTGATGAGATTTTCAGCTGTGAAAGTCTCTCATTATTTTCCAGCTACAGACGGTTCCACAGAAAGTGTGAAAATCTATTCGAAGCGCGACAGGATGCCGTGCACATCTCACGGCACACGCGGGCCGTCCCACCGCCTCCGGGGTGATGTTTTATCGGTCCTGGGGGGGAGCCCTCTTTCTGCACCCCCCTGTCTTGCTTGCTGTGAGACACACAGGCATATACAGAGGTTCGAGCAGGCTTGGGCGGTGACTGGGGGGGTCAGGGGCTTCGGTCCAGAGCCCCACCGTGGCATATTGGTGTAAGGCTGGGAATTTGTGGCTCTCCTGCCGTCGACTGTGAAACGGTCCAGAGTAAATGGTGCCGTGGTCCAGGACCTCCTTTTTTGTGTTGAAGCCTCAGTGCTGCGTGTTCTGGTGAAATGGGGGGGGGGGGCAGAAAAATAACAGGGGGGTTTAAAGTGCCCGTGAAATGGCCCCCACTGTCCCGCCCCGCCGGTATCCCTCAACGCAGCCTTTTCCACTGGGCTCACTTACCGCGCTTGTCTGCAGCTCCCGCTCGACCGAGGTTACGGGGCTCCGGTGGAGAGAGGGAGACGGAGGGAGGCGAGTCGCCCTCAGGGTGGGCCAGCGGGTCCCAGTGCCAGTCTGGCGTGATGAAAGGCGCGTCAGCGATGCGCGCGGGCCGTGAGGGCTCTGGTGGCCAGATAAGACGGCACGGAGGCGCCCAAAGCGCCGCGCTCCACAGCCACTAATCTGCTCTCTCATCTGTGCTCTGCAGTCATGTCTGCCTGTTTTCGTGACATTGGGGGTTAGCAGTTACCTCTCTGTAACCCCCCTGCCCCCCCCCCATCATGGTACCAGATGGGATCCAGGGTAACAGGTGGGGGGGTTGGGGTGGGGGTGGACAGTGCGCTCATATATAGGGAGCTTGTGTCAGGTTTTTGGTCAGCAGAGCTGCTGTAAAGTATTTACGTTGTTTACAGTAAACAAAGCCCAATATTTAATGCCACTCGCCCCCTGGACATAGGAACAAAATGAAGCTCCATTACCCATAGTGGGTGGGATTACCGGCGAGCTGTCAGTCACCAGTTAAGGCCAACCCCCCCGGCTGCTGTGGGTTAGACCAGGTGGTGATTGGACCAAGCATGGTAATCCCGCCCATTTATTGAGCTTGATTTGGCCATTAGAGCTGCAGGGGTTTTTCAGTCTGATCTCAGGTGCTGGAATTTTGTGTTGTTATACAGTAGGTCCAGAAGCTAGACTTTTAAAACAGGGTCACAAACAGGCCCAGCAATGTGTCGTTCCACAAGAACTCCACAACCCCTCCAGACAGAGCCACAGAGGGCCAGTAGGAAGTTCAGCGTGTGAGAAACCATCCCACTCCTCTAATCCGCTAGATATTTTTGTCTTCTAATCCTGTCTTTTTTATTGCCTGCACTTGTCTGCACGTCTGCCTTATGAGTCCAGGAGTCGGGAGAGTTTCCCTGTCTCCGAATGTTGTCTGGGCTGATGTTCCCTCAGCCAGACACTGATTTTGCTTAAAGCTGGACGGGCGCACAGTGTCACAGAAAAACTGGCGGTGATGTTGTGGCTGGGATGCGATGCAGTTTTGCTGGGTCGTATTCTGATGTTTTTGGGGTGCTGGTTTGCCGGGGCGGGTTTGTCCTTTCTGGGGCTCCACTCAAAAGTGTTGATTCGTTGACTAAGTAATCAGCCAGTGAGTGGAGTCTGGAGACTGTAGCTGGTTAGCAGAACAGGGGGTGGGGGGGTTGTGGGGGGGTGGTCAGAGAGCAGCTGGCAAGGGGACACTGTTGGTGAGATCCGGTCCCATGTGTCTTTCAGCAGGGGGCCATCATGTTTCGCCTTGGTCCTCCCCCACCGGAGAGGAGACTCTTCAGGCCAGCATTCTCTTCGACCAGGAGACTTCCTCTGACCTGTAATCTTTTCATTGACATTATATTAGTGACTATCGGAGCACAATAAGGCCTCCGCTCGCTCTGATCACGACTGACACACGTCAACGGCTGGGGAACGTGCGCACTCCCGAGACACCGGCCGGAGCCTCGTGCTGGGAATGTGCGCACTCCCGAGACACCGGCCAGACCCTCGTGCTGGGAATGTGCGCACTCCCGAGACACCGGCCAGACCCTCGTGCTGGGAATGTGCGCACTCCCGAGACTCCGGCCGGAGCCTCGTGCTGCTGATGTCGCTAGCAGATCCTGCCGACGGGTGGCGGATCGAAACCAATCTGTGTGCGGACGGGCGATAAAAGAAAAGTAAACAATAAGTGCCGCCAGCGCCGGCCCGAATATGGATGGGGAGCAGAACCGGACAGGCAGCAGCCGGACAGACCCGATAAGAGAGGCACGGCTCCTCGCCAGGCGGGGGGGAGGGAGGGGGCATGTGGGGGACAGGTTCACTCCCGTGCGGTGTTCCATTTCGCCGGCGGCTGGGCCAGAGAGCGGCGGGGCTGCTCTCAGCAGCTGTGTAAGGATGCGATTCCCTGTAATGTGGAAATCCAAGCAAGCCACCCAAAGCATCCTCATAGCTCCTTAACAGCCAGAGGGGGTTGGAGTGAGAGAAAGCGTATTTCAATGTAAGGACATTCATTTGAGGGGTGTCGCTTCCCGCTGCAATGCTAATTCTTCTTAGTCCTGTATCACTTCTTATTCTTAGGGGTGGAGTCTGTGGACGTCGGGCCCCATCTGCCTTGCCACCCCCTCAGCCCCCGCCCAGTCATCTACGCCTGAAAGAAGGGTTGCCATGGTGACCTCAGCCCCCTCTCTACACAGATAGACAGACAGACCGACGCTGTCGGGAATCCCGGGAATATTAGGTTTTCTCCTGAATGCTGACGCCGTCAAAACTGGTTTGAAAAACAGAGATTAAGTTGAAATGTCGCTTTTCTGAAAGGAAACCGCAATAGTGACGTCTGAAAGTACCCGCAGTAATGGTAAGATTGTGAGTGCTCATTTGCGGGATTAGAATGCCTAAAATGCTATTTCCTTCCGGTGAGATCGGCTCTCGGCCAGTAAATCTCATCGTTCGCTCGTTTTCCTTTTGTTTTCCCTCACAATGTACCATTCTGCTGCGGCGATGCGCGGCTCCCGGCAAATTGCCGACACTCGTCAAGCCGCCCTCTTAGCGCTGTCGCTAGCTGTCATGCCTTTTTTTTTTTGGTTTGGTTTTTTGGTAATCCAGGGCTTCTGCAGCTAGTGCCCTCTTCTGGCCGTGGCGGGCAGGAAGTGAGAGTCACCCCAGTCACCATGTGTGTGACTTTGACTCCTTTGACCTGGTTCTGTGGCAGTGAAGTTAAATAAATAAAACCAAAATCCCATGTTTTCCTGACTTCTGGGGCTGCACAGCTGGTTATGTGGACTGACATTAAAATTCTGTGCATTCCTTTGAGAAAATGGCTGTTTACCAAGCATAAGTTTGCCATGAGAAGAAGGCCTTCTCTCCAGTAGCTCAGGTCTCCAGCAGCCCAGCAAATGTGGGATTGATGTCTGCATTGTTTCACTAACAGGCCTTGGTGTTCCGAGTCTATTGCTGGGGTGGTGATTTGTTCTGTATCCTGTCCTCTGTCAGATGCACGCCAAGACCCGCACCTCCGTATGGACCGGCGTGCGTCATCTGCGTTCAAACAGACCTCGCTCTCCAAATTATTCCAGTCGTTGTCTAGAACCGGAGCGCGGTTCCACCGCCCGGGTAAAGATACGAGATTTCTGATAAGTGGAGAGTGGCAGTTGGGAGATGCCGAGCTGTGTCGGATTGCTCGGGGTCGGGTCCAGTGAGCTCCACGCGGTGCCTGGTGACACATCAGGGCCCACACCGCTCAGAAAGGTCACGTTGTTCTGGTGAGAGGACCATGCTGATGGTGACACCTACCTCCCCTATGACTCTGATTTGGTCACAGCTGGCCAGGGGGTCATGTGACTCAGGAATTGCCTTTCCTCCAACAAATTTGCTCAACCTGGACCCAAGTGCAGAGCCGTCTAGCTAAGTGCCTGTTGTATTTTTGTTGTCAAATTAGCACAGGCTTTCAGCACAGAGGGGGGCGTTCGTTTCTGGAACTCAAAAAATCACTTTGCCCCCTCCCCCAGTCTAGTGACTGTTTGTGGCTGACGGGCCCCCCCCAAGCCTCAGGGGTCCCAAACCTATGCAGGGTTTGTGTGGTGGAGAGAAACAGCACCTCTGGCGTGAATCGGATCAGCACTCATGCTAGTTCCCTGATACCAGCCGGGCCCTGCGTTCTGCACGTCCCTTGTGTTCACATCGCTGCGAGGCAGAAAAACAGACCTGTCAATTATCAAGCAGTGGAGCTATAAAATGACTCCTTTAATGCCATCCATTAAGTTTAATGTTTCCTAATACCTCTTTTCCAGTCTTTATGGAGCATGAATTGCCTCTCTCAAGACCCCTGGAAACATTAAAGTCTGAGATTGCCGTTTGCAGTGAAACAAACACCGGTTTGTCGTTCTTAATTTGCCTGAAGTTCCTCTCTCTCTTGGCAGGAAACCATGACGACTGCCACGTCTCCCATCCTGCTGAAATGGGACCCCAAGAGTCTGGAGATTCGGACCTTGACCGTAGAGAGGCTTCTGGAGCCCTTGGTCACCCAGGTAAGTCACGAATTGGCTGGCCCAGCTGTCACTCACTTGGGAGACCGTTGTCTGTGGATGGAGTGAGGTCAGGGGAGGGGAATATCAGTATGGGATGAAGAAAGTAATTTCTGACCTACAGCTAGCAGAAAACGCTGGTGGATCATTGGCAGTTTTTACGGCCACTTTTGGGCTGCTGTATTTTAGTGAGGTAATTAAGGTAATTAGCTGGGAGCCGAGATACATACTCAGAGTGCAGGGAGCCACAATTTTTGTACATTTGTGCATTTGCTCTTTTTAAATGAAATGGGTTTTCGGGTCTGAGTAACTAGCCTCCGAAGTGACAGGCAGTGCTCTACCAGATAATCTCTGGGAAAATTGCCTCAGTCACTGTCACGGTGATGCTCGCTTCCGAAATGTCACCGGGCTAAGGAAAGGGACCCCTCAGCCTCGATAAGCGGCTTTCTGTATGGTTAACGAGCAGCTTGGGGAATCTCCAGCCCGTTAAACGCGGGTTCGAGCATCACTCTGGCCCTTGGGTGAAGCTCTTACGTAAGTAAGTAATTATTCCAGAAATCGTTCTAGCTGCTTTGGTAGTGTGTGTTTATGATGGGGGGGGGGTTAATGCTCACAGAATAATACCCTTTCTCTGGTTATGGACCCGTAGCTACGTGCTGCTCCTTGCCGGCTGCTGTCACGCGCTGTAAGGTGTTGTTTTTATGCCAGTGTAACCTCACCTCCGAATGGTTATTGAGGTCTTAATGTGCTGCCAGCATTGGTGACCGGGACTTTGGTTCCGGACAGAGCCCTCAGAAACCGCAGAGCCGCTGTCCTGCTGAGTCACATGGGCTGGGTCGGGACAGCTAGCTGGCACCTACAGGGGCATGATGTGCTGAAAGGGGTGCGCGAAGCTGCCAAACGGGCAGCGGCTAGAATGCCCCGTGGGAATGGCAGACAGGCGTGTCTTTCCCAGCTGGCCTGGGCGTCGGGGGGGGGGCTTGGGGCGCCCTTGAATAATCGCTGCCATCCCATGCCAGAGGCTGACCGCTGTCCAGCAGGAGGCCCGCTTTGCTGTGCTGCCATCACTGGTGCGGCCACAGGCACGTTCATCTGGGGCACTTCTCAGGTCCACTTCCAGTTGCAACCCCGGTGGGTTTTGTGCTTATGCAGATGTAAACAGGAAGATATACTGCAATATACACCTAATAATAAGATGATAAAAACCCACTCCTGACCCCCGACCGGTAGCCGGCTGTCTGGGCCAAGGCTTAACACGCACTTCGGCACTGTTGGCAGAATTAAACGCCAGGGAACGGACATCGTCATGGATACCTGCAAGAGAACTTCTGAATCAGACTTTAATGTAGGGCAGTATGTCCTTAGGATTACGCCAGTGAGCAGAATTAGTATCCAAATTAGTTCCGCCTGTCTGCTTCTGCGTAAGCGCGTGTGACAGTCTGCTCACCGCAGTTTCTCAGTGCTTAGCAGCTATATCAAGAGATCTGTCTGGGGCCATTCAAATTAAATATCGCTCAGCATTCTGGGAAATGAGTTTCAGCATCTTTCAGTCATTCTTCTTGTGTCGGGGAAGCGTTCTGGCCTTTGTGAAATAGCTTGGGATGCAAAGCGAATCGTGGGGAGGGGGGATAAGAAACGGGAGCGAGACGTTAGCGCCGCGAGCCCGGCGGTGATTGATGTGATCCTCCGCGTGGCGTTCCTGCCGAGTGCAGTGCGTTGGCCCTGTCCCTTATTGTGGGGAAGAGGGCCGTGTCGACCGTCTGCACTCCGCTGCCTTCTCAGGACATCACCCATAATGGAAATGTACTGTACCACACTATACTGGGATGACGCAGACCTGCATCAGACAGAGAGCTGCTCTACCATCAGATGAACGGAGGCTGTTTGTTTCTTCGGGATCTGATTATTCTGAACTTTTGTCTGTACTGGGGTCATTTGAAAAGGCTTCTCCGTTCCTTTGGATTGATATGATATTAGGTAATCTGCTGTTCTGGGGTCAGACTCACAAAATGGCCTATTTAGAACTAGCGGCCATTCATGCAGAAAGAAGTGGGATTTAAGCTGTGGTATCGACCTCGCCCCGTGGGAGAGGAGGCCGCTTTCGCTCTCTGGTCGTAGGGCTTTTTGTCTGAGAACAATGTGAGGTCCGGGACCAGTCGGCTGGATCGGCCTGCTTGTTCGGGTTTGGAAAGCGCTTCAGGAGACATGTACGTGGGTGTGGCTAAGTCCAAAGTGGATGTTGTAAGAGCTGGTGCTGTGTGTGCACTGTCAGGAGATGGGTCTGTCATAAAGGCCCAACCCAGGGCATCGCTTTCAAGTTTGGTGTAATGCATAAGCCTTTGGAGTCCATCCGGGGGGCAGTAGAGGGCGTGGTGGTAAAAAAACAGGTTTGAGTTTGTTATCATAACGTTAATTATAGTTTAATAAACGTCTGGATTGGATTATGTTTAACTAGACTGGTCTGTGG
Organism: Petrocephalus zakoni; assembly: GCA_026774425.1. Taxonomy (NCBI): domain Eukaryota; kingdom Metazoa; phylum Chordata; class Actinopteri; order Osteoglossiformes; family Mormyridae; genus Petrocephalus; species Petrocephalus zakoni. The sequence continues at coordinate 3,901,523 of JAODKN010000050.1, read as the reverse complement.
GCATCGCTGTGTAATTCGCATCTTGGGGGCGGGACCAAATGTCAGCAGGCATGTGTTGAAAGGTGACATTTTGGGCTGGCATTTGGGGCCATCTATCGGTGCTGCTTCTCTTTGAGATGCCCGAGCTGATGTGAGGAGTTTGGGCCGCTGGCGTTTGCATCTGGACGGCTGGCACCCCCCAGGCCACTGTTGTCATGGTAACCACCTTCAGGGCCGAGGGTAAGAGGAAGGGCCCGGCCCGGCTGTGTGGCCCGTACCTGGTCCTCCGAGGCTCCTACCTCTGTTATTACCCTCCAGATGCCTGGCCTTATGTAGGTCCTCTTCTCTCGCTTATTGTTCGCTCCAGCTTTATCTGTCATTTTCTGGCAGAGAGCTGGTTACTAAAAACATTTGTTGGCGACCCTCTAAGCAGGCCCCTTCTGTAGTCTCCTTCGTAAAATCTCGCACAGAAACTGCTTTGGTTAATGACAAAAATACGCATCGATGACAAAACTTGACATGAATAAATAATGACCTTCCGAGTAAATAATGCAACAGCTGGCACCTGATCTTTATTTTACGTGGTGCTTTGCTGGGCTTCCTGCAGGCCGCTCTCTCCTGGCTGGCCGCCGGCTGGACGGACCTTCCGGATGGTTCTCCTAGCAGAATGGGTGTCCCAGCGATAATCAAATGAGTCTGGGGGGGAAAAAAATCGATATTTCTTTTCATCAAAAAGTTCTTTGCTCTGTGCTTTATGGAGAGTGATATGGGACACTTGGATTTTCCGCCTGTCGGGTTCCTCTGACTTGTGGTGA
>JAODKN010000050.1:3879966-3890908 GCA_026774425.1 Petrocephalus zakoni | reverse complement strand
AATATTGCGGGTGCGGGCGGGATTGGACAGAGACAGACAGTGGGGGCGGGCGGTAATGGTCAGAAATTCTGCGGGAGTGGGCGGGAGTGGGCGGGAGCGGGATGATAAAAACAGTCCCGCGCAGGGCTCTAGTGTAGACTATGAACTTTTATGCTTCAGCCGTAAGAATTTGGTCAGCAAACGCATCCAGTGAAGGAGGTTTGTCAGCGTGTTGAATGGGAGCAGGCCGCAGGATTTGGGTGGGCGAGGTGCGAGATGCCTCGTTCGGCATCCGACGTCTCTGTCCCCTGGTGGTGATGGGGGTCCTGATGGCGCATCAGTCGATCAGACAATCAATCAGTCAGTTAGCAAACCGAACGATCACCAAGCACTTCCACGGTGATCCTCCTGCTCCTGAAATTTTGTGTCTCTTTTGAACACAGATAGCAAATACTGTTACACACAGACGTGTTGACGCTGGAAGGCAGGCGGTGGGAGAGTAACCGTGGATGGCTGACTCATTTGAAAAGCCTTCCTACCTTTGGCAGCCTGTTAAATGAAACAGATCACTTAGCGGGTCTATTCAGAAGCGGCTTTGTCAGTCGGCATGACTTCCGGCAAGCCTTGCTGTGGGAGGCTCATCTCATCATGGGCTGCAAGAAACATAGTGTCGGGTCACACAGCCGGGGATTGTGGGATTACGAAATCTGGGTTCCGAATAAGTGAGCTATTCGCTGAAAGGACGTTCTCAGGGATCGGGGGATATCGGACGGGGTCGTACTGAGGCTGCAAGACACAGTTCAGACAGGGAGATTCTCACCCCCCCATCCATACCGCCCTCTGGATGGGGTGTGTTTTAGGGGTCACGGCCCAGAGTACGCAGATGAGGGTGTGGGGATTACTTCAGGATTGCGGGGGCAGCGTTTCGAAATGCTCTCCCCCATTCGCATCCCTCAGAGAGGATGATTCCCCCCATAATGATGGACTGGCTCCTGTTATGTTGGACTGTCCACGCGCGTGACTGGCAGGGCCGTTCCCCACTGCACCCCACCGCGAAGCGAAGGTCAAGGGCAGTGCTTGTCCTGGGGTGGCCGCGTGCCGCTCTTATCCAGATTAATCCACCATTTCTGAAGGAACCAGCAACGACTTCATTATCAAACTTCCCCGTATCCCTTCCGGTCTGCGAGTTGTGCGTGTTCCCATAGAAACGCCACGGCGTTCGGATGTCAGTTTATGGATCTCTGTGCCATATGCTGGGTGGCACCTTTAGTAAGGGAAGGCTGTATTATAAAGCAGTATGGGTGATTCACCTGTTTGTCCCCCCCCTCCCCCCTAAAGGGGGTGTAAGGGTGTTCAGTGCTCTTTGGTTGGGCTGGTACCCCAGTTGTCTATTAACTGCCACACTGGAAGCCCAGTATGCATGTGAGGGTGGTGGTAGTGATCACTGATCGGTTGACGGAGGTGGTGCTGGTGATCACTGATTGGTTGACAGAGGTGGTGATGGTGGTGATCACTGATTGGTTGACAGAGGTGGTGATGGTGGTGATCACTGATTGGTTGATGGAGAGGCCTCTTGTGGTCAGATGGAGATCGGCCTGCCTCTGTGACGTTCTGCTCTTAATTAAACTTCAGTCCGGAAAAGGTGCTCTGCACAGCCCCCGCTGACTATGAAATTGGTCTGAATCTCATTATCCTTCTCTGATGACACGCTGATGTAATTCCCTCCGCTCTGGGTTTCTTTGTCTTTCCTATGTGAATTATCGCGGGGATCACATCCCCTGTCTCTTTGTCACGGCGTACGATTCCCAAGCTCCTCCTTGGTCCATCCGAGGCCCCGTCTCCGTCATGGGCGCTATCCGGCTGCCCTGGCTTCTTGCCTCAGTTTATCGGCGATGTGACGATGGCCTCCAAGATGCTCTTTCAGGTCTCCAGGTGCCTCTAACACCGTCTGAACATTTTTGTCTCTTTTAGTGCCGGTGGTGCTGTTTGACCCGTGTTGCTATAGTTACAGTGCATTCTGCGACTGTGTGCTTGCCATAGCTTGGAAGGGTGGGGCCCTCACCTCACTTTCCAGACCTGGGTGTTGTCGGGGGTAGTTGTGCATGTGGATGACTGAATTCTGCCTCCCACCAGCGTGTTCCGGACCCCGTGGGCCCTCCGGAACTGGCCTGTCTTAGCTCTGACCTATGTGGGACTTGGCCTGTCTGAGCCCTGGCCTGTTTGTGACCTGTCTGGGCTCTGCACATGACGCTGTGAGGCGTGCCTGTGTCACATGACCCACGGCCCTGGTCCAAACGGCTTTGGGGGACAGCGACAGATCTCGGCTTCTCTGTGACCCCTGCCAGTCTGTCTCCTGTTGGCAGTGAGCTGCTCCCTCTCTCTCTGTTTTTCATCCTCCTTTAACTTTCTGACAGGGCCCCCACCCGCCGGTTCGGGGGAAGGTTATTTTATGGTTAGTTAAAGTTACGCGGCCCGGCGCTGAAACCATTCTTCACTCACGCGGCGTTAATAAAGAGTGAAGCCACTCTTGCCAGGGAGTTATTGCAGCTAAAATAATTTCTCAGACCGAGTAAATTAAACCGTGAAGTGAAACACGTTTCCCTGACGCGGACCCGTCGCCGCTGGATGTTTGTGTGCACTGGGGGGGGTCTGCGATGCCTGGCTCCATAATAATTGCCTCTGATTTGATGGGAGCTGCCGGATTAAATTTGTGGAGTTCACCGCTAATGCCTTTCCTTGATGTGCCCACATGGCCAGGTAACGGCGACCACACTTAGCACTTTATTCATGTGTTCGCTTTGTCCCGGCTAACTGGGGTCAGATTGCATCATCGTCTCAGGGAGGGCCAGACTTGAAGGAAGATTTACCTAAACTCCTTTCTTTAGAAGTGAGAGTTTGTTTTGCTACAGTCTCTGCATCATCACGGCCGCCTCCCTTTCCGGCTGTCCTCTGTCAGTGCGTTTTACACCTTTTTATATCGTTCCTTGCGAGGTTTATGGCAGATTATGTGGCCTCTCTGGCCTTCCTGTGTCCAACCGGCAGTTTCCCATGAGCCTTTACTCTCATCTTACTGGGGAAATGGATGACTCCTTTCATTTTAAATTGGCGGCATGCCTTGCGAGAGCCACCCACGGTGTGTGTGTCTGGCTGCTACCCTTGGTCAGTCAGGTACATCAGGTTGTGTTTAATAAATCTCCTAGTGAGACAATTTTGGGTGTACCTCACAGCGCTCCTCAAACCTGGCACTTTTTAAAGAAAAGCTGAGTACGTCCCTTTCCCGAAACGGTGAGGTGCTTTCAGACGGGGACCCCGTGAAATTATTCATTTTCTCGTGAGGCGCTGAATCAGACTTCCTTAGCTGCAAACAACCTCAGCATTCTTTTTCTCCATCCTTTTTTTGGACTTCGTTGTTTGCGCTGAATCGGTGAGGGTTTCCACGCCGGCCCGCGGGATTGTTTTCAATTTGCCGTGCCTCCTGGGAGAGCGGGCCGTGACATACGTGTTTTTATGTCAACTCCGCAGCTCTCTTAAACTCAATTTCACACTTAGCACTTAATAATGAGGCATCTGACGATTCCTGGGAGGTTCACAGTAATTTAAATGAGTTTGCTTTAGATAAAGGCAACAGGCTAATACCAATTAAAGTGGACTGAGCCAGTTGATTTGCTTAGCTAAATCAAGTTTTGCTGGTTGTAGTCACTGTGGATTCAGCCTATTGATTGGTCTGGTCAGACTGAGACATCCCAGTATTCAGCCATTTTATTGGTTCGGTCAGACAGCCTTCTTAGTCACAGAATATATTCGTAGTGGTGCCTTTAAAAATGGGGATGTTAGTGGACCCTTGGCCTGACAAGTCTCCCCGTTAAATTCACTCAGTCTGGAATGAAGCATGGGGGAAGCAGAATCCCGGGCCGCTGGGAGAGCTCCGGCTACAGATGTCTTGTTGTTGTTCATTTCCAACCAATGAAGAACACCAGACAATCTACAGCTTGTGGTCAGTCTGTTCATTCTGGGAGCCCGTTAGGCAATAAAATGCTGGCTTGAGTACACTTTATAGATTAGTAAAACCTGCATTTATCGGAGTCTCCTTATTAGTCTTCCAAAACCTCTGCTTGTCATTGACTGCCCTTAGTGAACTTTCAAACATGTATTTATCATGGGTCACTGTATCAGTCTTTCAAGCACAGCTTTGTCATCAAGACTGTCAAATGCATGTTCATCAAAGCCTGTCTCCATAAACATATGCATATCAAAGTCTCTCATATTGGCCGTTCAAAGGTATTCATCAAGGTGTCATATTACTGGTCATTCAAACACCCGGTTATCAACTGAGGCCAGACATTTTTAATCAGCTGCAACCCCCATGCAGTTGAACCACCCCCTGGTTAACATGCTGGACTCCTACCAGGTGACAGGGAATACCGGTCACCCCAGTGGGGACCTTGCCGAGGCTGACCGCGGCCAAGATTTACACTGTGCATGGGATTACAGCGCGGCTGACGCCAAATGGAGCCTGGGATTAGCTTTGGCAGCAGACGGCGGCCCTGCATAGCGGGATGCTGTTGGAGGACCCGCTGCCAACGCCCTGACTTTGGGCCCCAAACGGCATTTTCCGTGCGTGACGTGCCAGAGAAGCCAGTCCAGCCCGCATGAACGGAGACGGACTGCGAATTCAGCAGATTCCGGCCAAACAGAGTCGAATCGCTTGGCTGAAGATGGCGGCTTTACAGCTGCTGCCGGCTGATGGAGACGCCGGTGAATCTGAGGTGGCTCTTTTGGTAGAGCTTTCCCTGACAACACAAGGCTTTGGAAGGGTGGGGGAGGCTTTTTGGAGAAGTGCTCCGATGGTGGGAGGGGTGGAGTGGCTGTGAGGGACGGTTCCCTCTGATCTGAAACCTGCCGGCATCCTCTCTAAAATTAGACCCGGGCCGAGGAGGGAGGCTGGTTCTTCGCTCTCAGATGTCGTTACCCAGGGACTAACGAGGCAGCTGCTTCATACCTAATTTAACATGTGCCCATCTCTGCGGTGTGCAGGCGCACGCGTGTGGATGTGTGTGCCCGTGTGTGTGGACCAAGAGGAACGTCAGGCTGTCAGGAAGGGTTGGCTCAAGCCACCCGCGCAGTCATGCGGCAGATCCTGCCCCCAGCCCCCCACCACGGTCATAGCTCGGCGATCGTGCCGGCTATGCACTGCCGTTACCCGGCTTGGAAACCACTGGTGGCACAGTTGCCAAGGAACTAGGTTTTCCTCAGTATGGGGTCGACAGCACCCCCAGCTGGAGGTAGAGCTGTCTTGTCACGTGAGAGCCAAACGAGGGAGGGGCATTCGTGAGGAACGCGGTGAGATCGGCTGAAGTGTGCCGTGGGTGGTCACCTGACACGCAGATGGTTTGTTTGTTTGGTGTCCCACCTCCTGCCCTGTGCTTCCCGGGTCCAACCCGGGTCTCCTGGATAAGCGATTATGGAAGATGGATGGATGTTTGGCCTCACAATTTATCGTAACCAATCTATAAATAAAAGCAGTGCCGAAAGGCTGTGAAAAGGTGGGCAGATGGAGTTTTTCTGCAGGGCGTGTGTCTGTGTGTGTGCGTGTGTACCTGCTCGAAATACAGCATAGTAAGCACGTTCCCAGCTTTCAAATAAAATTTCATCTAATCTCCACTCTGATTAGGCCATAGGAGCCATGACCCTCTACCCGCCTGTGGGAGATCATGGGGTCCGCGACCCTCTACCGGGCTGCGACTCTCTACCCAGCAGCAGGAGGCCATAGGTGCCGTGATCCTGTACCCACCTGTTTGAGGTTGCAGGGGCCGCGATCCTCTACTGGGCCGCGACCCTCTACCCAGCAGCAGGAAGCCATAGGAGCCATGATCCTGTACCCACCTGTTTGAGGTTGTATGGGCTCTGATTGTCTACCGGGCCGCGACCCTCTACCTGCTCATGGGTGGCCGTGTTGCTGCGATCCTTCTACAGAAAGGCTCCCTGTCACATTCACCCCTTACTGTGATCTTTACCAACTTGCTATGGTGTGAAAACTACAGTAATTTGTAAAGATGGAGCAGCAGTTATTTTTTAGCAATTGATAAATTTGGCCTGTCTTTATGGTAATCATGTGGTTCATTGGTCGCTGGCGTGGATGGTGGGGGCTCGGTGGAAGGGGGAGGTTCAGAGCTGGGGGTCGGGGTGTGGGACAGGTGGCCACAGGTTCCGGACCCAGGGGGTCCCCAACATTGTATTCCTGATTGATGAACCTGATTAGGTTATTGGAAGCACGGCCAGCAGGGGGAGCCAGTGAGCCTGTCCCACCCTGAGTTGTCAGTAGGGATCGGGGGTGATGAGTAGTTACTGTAATCTCTTCTTTTATTTAACGTATAACCTGGATGCGGCAGTTTCTGGACGTGGAGCGCAGTGATCGCAGTGCGAGCCTTTTACAGTGGGGGGATGTTTTCATTACGGCTCGAGGAACCAGACAGAGCCTAGAAGTGGCGGTAAATAAGGTTGCAGAGTGCTGGAGACACGGAGTACCTAACGGGCGTGAAATGAAGTGTCTCGCGGCCCGGAGGACAGCCCCCGGTGCTGGGGCCGTCCTCCTGCGCCTCTACAAGGCAGCAGTATCGATGTCCGTCACCGTGTGTGTGTGTGTGTGTGTGTGTGCGCGGCACGCGGAGTTGCTTTTGCACCCGGACTCGACTGGCATGGTTCCCATGGAGACGGGGGGGGGCAAAGCTCCTTGCCATTTAATTCCCTAACGAGCCAACGGGTAAACGAGGGGCAGTAACCAGAGGAGCCTGGGTGAGAAGCTTGTCCGTTATCTTCGTGAGTCTGCAGTGGGGCTCAGTCAACTCCCCCTTGCTTTCCTGTCCAAACCCCAGCCCCTTTTGAGGAGAGGTATGTAAACATAGGAAGATGGAAAAGAGACAACAAGAAATTGTGAAATTTCTCATTTAAAGTGGTTGGGAGGGAAAGAAAAACACAGCAGAACCATCTTCCCGTTAATTTGCATGCCGTCGGCTAGGTGTGAGAGGCGTGTCTTTTCGGGGGCAGTAATGGCGAATTATCTCAGGCTCACAACACAAGCCCTTCCGGAGGGTGGGAGGCCGGTGGAGGGGGATGGGGGGATGAGGGAGTGATGGAGAAGAGAGACACTCATACATAAAATAAATTGAATTCATCTCACCGAGGCTTAAAGAGGCTCAGGAAAGGGTCTGGGCGGAGATGGCGATCTTTGTCTCGGAGAATGAGCTGACTTGAAAGGGACGGGTTTTCATTCGACGGCGATTCCTGAAAATAACGGCCACAGCGGCGGGAGGGGGGTCGTCTCGGGTGATGGCCTTCTCACCGCCGAGATTAATCTCTTACGCGGGTGCAATTAGTCCACAGGCAGGGGGCGATGGACTAGTGCTAATGACCCCGGCCCATTTACGTGGTATTTCGAAGGAAATCATCGACGCTTTCTCGGCCCGCCAGCCCGTCACACTCGCTCTCGCCGCCTGCCGCATCCTGTCACTGGGGGGCGCCAATGTGCATAAACGTTCCCCCTCACCAAGGGCCAAGACTGCCCCTCGAATGCCACTCCTGGCCTGTGCCGCCCCCGGCTTCCAGAAACATCGCTCATTGCGACACCGCTCGTTTGTCACGCGTCCCCCCCAGTTTCCCTCTGGCGTTCCTGGGACCGCCTTGCTGGCCTCCGCCTGTAAGGATGCCGCGTGCATGTTTAATGTATCCACTAAAGGATGAAGAATGTATTTTCTGTGTCGGCAGCAGAATGTAACCCTGTGTGCACTAAGCCGGCCCGCTTTGCCGTTTCCTCTAATTCTGTGATCGTCACCTCGCAAATCCCCCTCCTTTTTGAGATCCCAACCCCCTGCATTTCTCCACGGAGATTCCGACAGGCCCAGCGCGGTAAGGAACGCGTGACACTCTCTGGCAAACACTGGGGGCCGTGTGGGCGGCCTGTGAGACGCGAGTGGACCGGCGGCGGTAACGGCTATAAATAAAGACGAAGCAGGTGTCGCTTCGCGCGGACGGTGGACGCCTGTGATTATCGTGTTCATGCCTGCTCCGATGTCATGCATTATCCATACCACGGCAAGCATGCCTGTGCAGTCACCAGAACTCACCATCGCTGTAGCCGCGGGGCCTCGGCGGGACGCCGCCGGAGAGCTGGGGGCTGTGTATTTATCACTCGTTATTTTGGTTATGTTGTCCACCTCGTTATTTACGCCCCGCGTGCGATGCTGTACGGCGGCTGGGCACGGAGGCGTGGTTACGGGGAAGCCGCTCTCCCCAGCAGGGGGGTGGGCATGGGGTTAGCGGTGTGTTCCTGCTTAATGTTGTCGTTGGTTTGATTTTGCTGAAACAGTAATCCAGTTAAATTGAGTTTATTTTTATATAGCGCTTTTCACAGCACGGTAACCCCAAGGCTCTTGGCAAGACAGGAGTGCGCAGCTGAACATGACTACATGCTGGTACCTAACACAGGGGGGAGGGAAAGGAGGAGTGAAAATCTAGGAGAGGAAGCAAAAACTCCAGAGTAGGGAGAGAAAAAAAATCACTGGGGGGGTCTAAAGTCGACTGGCTGCCCAGCCCCCGGGCAGGAGGCACGTTCCCTGTAAAAGCAGCGTGTAAACTGGTCATCGTCAGGGTCCATAGCGAACCCGATCTCCAAGCAGGTCTCTGTGAACTGGAATATATAGATACGCTTTCCCTCTGGCTGTGTGTGAAGCAGGAGATGAAGGCTTCACACACAGGTACACACACACACACACATGCACACACACACACGCGCACACACACACACACACACACACACACATAGACACACAAACCCAATGCCAGTCAAAAGTGTGGACACCCCTACCCATAGAGAGGTTTATTTGTATGTAATAATTATAAAGACATCAAAACTATAAAATAACATATATTGAATTATTTGGGACTCAGAAGGTTGCAGAGGGGTCACATCATTGGGCCCTTGAGCATGGCCCCTAACCCCAGCTGTTCCTCCTGTCTCCCCTGCGCCAGTCCCATGAGGCGGCCTCCTGCCATGCTTCTCCAGCTGTCCTAAAGTAGGTCTCACCTTTGCTGAGCACTGGTCACTTTTCCTTTCTACTCCAAAACCATCTCTGCTGTGTCTCGGTCATGTGACCACGTCATGTGACCATGTCATGTGACATCACACGATCAGTCTCCTTTGTAGGCGGCTTGGCATGTCCAAACTGTTGACTGGTACTGTGCAGATTATGTATCTGTGTCTTTGTGGGACTCGCCATTCATTTCTGTGGGCAAAACCCGGATCCTAACGACCTTAACCGATACCCAGCCCTAAACTTAACCGTAAACGTCACCCCCTTGTGCTGTCCTAAACACTGGGCCTCCGCATCGACCACTTGGCTGGGACACATAGGGGTGACTGTTACTGGTTATTACTGGCATTAATGGTCTGTAGCATGTTAATTCCCACTTACGACTGATTGGATTTCCTGATCTCGGATGTTCGATCAATAATGGAAAAGAGGATAATTGTTTTGTCCGGAAGGCATTGTTCATTCGCCTTTTTTTTTTTTAAGCCGGTGTGCTTCTGTGGAATAGGGTTTCCCAGGCGTGTGACGTCCGCGTGCCGGGGGGGGCTGTGCCAACAGATCGATCAGCCACTTCCTAACTTCCCCCTTTTTTGAGACGCGAACCTGGGGGGTCATTAGAAAATTTAAAACATATACTCCATATACTCCAAATTAACCAGCCCTTCTGCAAACCTCCCAGAGTTCCACAGACCATTTGAGGGGCTGACCATCTTCCCGTGGGTTATGAGTGGGTGTAGAAGGTGTGACAACCCCCCCCTCCCCTTTAACCGTAGGTGACCACGTTGGTGAACACCAGCAACAAAGGCCCATCCACCAAGAAGAAAGGCCGCTCCAAGAAGGCCCACGTGCTGGCCGTGTCCGTGGAGCAGGCCACACAGAACTTCTTGGAGAAGGGTGAGCAGATAGCCAAGGACAGCCAGGACCTGAAGGATGAGCTCATCGCCGCCGTGGAGGATGTACGCAAGCAAGGTGACTCGCGTCGTCAGTCCGCCCGCCCTATGCCTTTGGTCATGTGACCGTCCATGGGGCCCGAGCTCCACCCCAGCCACCGTGACACCACCCTGCCTCTGTCTTGTGCTAAATCAGTCCACATGACCGCAATCCACTGCCTAACTAGCCAGCTGACACTAGTTAGCATCTACCTGACAAACATGCTAATTGCAGGCTGTCTTGCCCTCTTTCGTAAGCTGGAAGCGTCTCGTATGTGCAAACATGCTAACACCTTCCTGATTCAGAGGTCCATTCACGTTCTCCCATGTCTTGGCCTGACCCGGCCCTTCTTGTTTTAATCCAGAACCCTTAATTGCCGAACTGGGTCAGCTCTAATAACCGTGCAATCGGGAGTAGGGTGGGGGGGTTCAATTATTAATGAGGCTGGAGAGACCTGCCCGGAAAATGTGCTGGCTTGCAGCTCTGCGGGAGCACTGGAGCCCCTCCCTCGGGCACAGCAGTGGGCAGGCGCTGCGAATCTGGGCCGGTCCGTAGGACGCCGTCAACTGGCCAGCATGGCGCCAAGGCCCGTTCGCATATCGGGAAGCCACTGCGTGTTAAAAGCTGTGTTAGCAGCGTGTGGTGCGCGTCGTTAGGTCTGTTAAATTACATGACGTGGTCGTTTTGTGCTGCGTGGTCTGTGGGTTTGCAAAATCAGGACAGGAATGTTTTTCTCCCACTCACACACATCCCATGATTCTCCTGGGGTCTCAGAATCCCCGCGGTGAGGTTGGGCCCGTCCTCAGACACTCCGCGGTCCCTGTGACCATACCCTTGACCTGTTGGAGGTCTAACTGAACGCTGATTCCCCTCTGTGTGCGATCGATGGGAAGCAGCAGCCGGAATGATGGATGGGAGAACGCCGGGAGCCCCCGCCCCCGCGGCCCGGC
>JAODKN010000050.1:3858056-3879871 GCA_026774425.1 Petrocephalus zakoni | reverse complement strand
CGCTGATTCCCCTCTGTTTGCTATCGATGGGAAGCCGCAGCCGGTATGATGGATGGGAGAAAGCAGGGAGCCCCCGCCCCCGCGACAATAAGACCCCCCCCCCCAATCTCTCCTGCTCTGCTGAACTCAGGTTCTTGTCATTATCGATGTTTAGCGAGTCATGCGAAATTAACCTTCTCATTGTCCAGAAAAAAAACACAGCTAATGCTGACGCAGCTGGGGGGTGGTGCTACATGGGGGGGGGTCTGCAAAGGTGGGGGAGTATTGTTTTCCAGCTTTTGCGTACAGGACATAGATATATAGATGGACCGATCCGGGTGGAGAAGGTGGCGAGGTCCGAGGCGCTGAGATCCGTCGCATTCCGGTGGTTTTCGAGGCAGTGTGCTACAGCGCCCCCCGGTGGAGCTTCAGGGATTACGCCATTGTTACTGTGATGGGCAGCGAAACGTCGAGGGCCCTCACACTCCCCGAAGCGTAGCGATGGCTGATAGATCCTGTCACACCAAAGGGGACAGCTGCTGGGGGCCTGGTGTGATACAGACCTGATACTAATGAATAACCGTCATTAAATGATAAAATCCTGGAGTTACACTCGTTCACTTCTTGTCCCAGTGCTGGGGTTGATGTCAGAGGCGTGCTTTTCTCTTTCTCTCTCTCTCTCTCTCTCTCTCTCTCTCTCTCTGTCGCCCCATCTCTCTTGGTCTCGACCTCATTTATTTTCTGTCAAATTTACTGAACGATCAGCCTGGCAAGCACAAGGGGAAGGACTTGGCTGTCGCCGTAGTGACGCCGTTCTCCCTCTGCTGTCGGGGGAGACCAGGCAGAGCACGCTCTCCATGTCTTACCCGTGCGAGACTGGGGTGCTTCCCCAGCTGCGATGTCTCAGTGTGGCAGCCAGTGATACGGGGCAGACAGACGCCAAAAACACGCCTTATTAAAAGCCAACCCATGAGACTTGCTGAATAAGTGAAAAGTATAATTACTGCAACTCTCAGCCCAAGAACTATGATGGGAAATCTCGTTCGAAGGTCCAACAGCTGAAGCCCCTTTGGGGGTCTCCTGAGGGCGGTGTCACAGAGTAGCGGCTGTGCGGGGCGTTCCGAAGCGGGGGCCGGCCACTGCATCTTTAAGAAGATGCCTGAGTGAGCTTCCCTATATAGGGTAACCTGGTGACAGGCCAGCCTTTGTATAGTGGAGGTTAAAGTTGTTATAAAAAATTGGCTTGTGGAGGGCAAGACACAAAGATGGCCTTGTTTGCCCCCAGAGCATTATGGGTAGCATCCGACTGGATCCATAGAATTGCAAAAAACAAACCGAGTTAATAAGGGGAAAAAATGAAAAAGGCTCCTTCTCTCGTCATGGCACGATTTGGTTTTGTTTGGCGGGTGGTTCTGACAGCCGTGGGCTGGACCGGCTCTCGGGTCAGTACATGAGATGATAGTATCGCGTCACCGCTTCTCGGGTGGGGCACCGGCACTCTGAGCTGTTCCTCTTTTTCACATTTGATTTGCTGCTATCCGAAGCTGGGCCCTGCATGCTGGCACGTGGCAACTGACCTGGAATTGGCTCCCGCCCTGAAACCGCTGAACCGTTGGAGCGTATCTATGCCGCACCGTGTCCTGAGGTCCGCAGGCCATGAACGGGCCTGACAGACGGAGCGTGCTGGGGCCAAAGCACTGCTAAGCCGGGCTGGGACGGTGCCACCTACTGGCGCGGTGAGAAATGGCGGTTTTAGTTTGACACCGCCTGGGCACGACGGCACCGGTTAATCATCTTCACCGAACGCCATAACCCCCCTCTTCTTTCCGCAGGTGAAACTATGCGCGCGGCATCCTCGGAATTTGCCGAAGACCCCTGCTCCTCGGTGAAGCGTGGAACGATGGTCCGGGCCGCCCGCGCCCTCCTGTCTGCAGTCACACGCCTGCTCATCCTTGCCGACATGGCCGACGTCATGAGACTGCTGGCCCACTTGAAGATTGTACGTTCCTCCCGCTCACCGGGGACCCACACCAATTCCGTCCGAGGGGAAGCACCACTGTCTGGAGAAACTCATCAGATGGTCCCAGCCTAGTTTACACCAGTCTGTTACCAGCTCCTGGTGCTGCTGGTGCTGCTTTTCAAGTACCTATTTGATCCCAACTGAATCTTTCTGCTCGAATTTCCATCTCTGCCATACTGTGTCCTGTCTCTCTGTCATTGTCTCTTGTCACATTCTTAGCTTATGAAATTAATGATTTATTATTTACTGTATTTGTATAAGTTATGGCAGACTACGTTTATGCCCCCCAATTTCTGTCAATAACCAGTATCTGTGCCCAGATATAATATGATGCAATACAATTCAACATGAAATTAAACAAATAACCCAACTGAATTGGACCCCCCCCTCCCATAAGTGCCACACTCGCCACCAGGCAGCTGGCTGATCAGCTACCAGAGACCAATAACCGCTGTTGAACCCTTTTCCCCAAGCCACATCTCCGGCTATTGTGATTTGCCTGAGAGGTGGTCCCCGTAAAGAAAAGCGAGGTGGGGGCAGGTGGCCCCCAAAGAGCAGAGAGGAACCCTGCAGAGTGGCCTCTGGATATCACTCTGGCTTTGCCCCTGCAGCGGGCCGGCTTGTGGGACAGAGGCTATCGGTACTCACTGGCTGGTTACTGCAGAACAAGCAGCGGAACGGGCTGTCCGAGAGCCGGAATGGCCCCCGTTACCATCTGGTTTGGGTTTGTGTTGCTATGACACCTGCTGGAAGGGGCCTGCCCCCCGACTGCATTAGTAGTTCAGCGCAGACACAGTAGAACTTTTCTGCTGGGACCCTTTGATGAGCCCTCAGTTCAGGTCGGCTTTGTGCTACTGCTAGCGTCACAAATGGATAACGATTTTTCTAGTATGGATGGAATGGTATTTTCACCAGGTATGTCATATAATGACTGAGCTTCCTGCTAACAACCTTTGTACCAGTCCCAGTACAAAAGTACTCCCGCTACTTTCACATGGGGTAGAGTACCTCCTTCATGACGGGCCGATTGTGCCTGGAGAAGATTTTCTCAAATTGGTGTTTGTAGGACATCGGCAGTTTCCTAGAATGTCACAGAGCTACTGTGCCCGGTGCTCTTGGCTAGCAGAGTAGCTGTCTGCCCCCACAGGTGACGGGGGGCCGTCACAGCCTGAGGACGGCTACTCCTCCGCTTCAGGACCCCGTCGTCCTCCGCTGACGGCATCTCTGCTCTGACCTCCGCAGCTGCTGGATGTAGTTGTCGCTCTTTCGCTCTCTCTCTCGCTGCCAAGAGCAGCCCATTTGCAAAGGTACATCACTTCGAGAAAAGGACTCGCGATTAAGGCTGAGGTCGCCGCTTTACGTGGTGCCGACCAACAGAGAACGTTTTCAGTCCAGATGCGTGGGCAGCCTGCTGATCCCAGATATTGGGTGTGGGCTGGGGACGGTGCCGCGGGAACGCCCTGTCACAATAAAAACATTTGAGTTTGTTCCTCCTCCTCCTCTTATTAATGTCATTACTCTCGTTTCTGTCATTACTCTCGTTTCTGTCATTACTCTCACTGCTAGATTATTCCAGGCTTTGCAAAGGACTTCTCGGACCCCCGCGGCTCGCTGTGCTGTTGCCGTGACGACAGTAGCGTGACAGGGAGGGTGAAAAATGCTGTGCTGTTTGTTTTCCTCCTGCTACTCGTCTGACGGCTCTTTTACATTTCCGTCTCCATGAACGCGTCACCTGCGGTCTCCAGCTTTTTTAATGGACGGCCACTCCTAAAGAAAGTCCCTTTTGGCTGACAGAGGGTGTCGTGGAGCGCCTCCCGCTGGTACAGATCCCAGCTTCATGAAGCAGGAGACCTGGAGGTCGTTCTCTTGCGGTATCCAGGGGCTGGTTTCTTGCTTCTTGGCATCCCACTTAGGTCCCCCTCACCCTTTAGGTGCCCCTCCCCTGGTGCAGTGACTGTTTGAGGCTAGCTGGGAATCTCCAAAGCTCGGGGGGCCCATGCACACACATGCTTTGCCGGATGGCAAACACTGGCGTTGACTGTATTCGTGTGCGTGTGTCTTTGTGTTCGTCTGCACGTCGGGCAGGTGGAGGAAGCCCTGGAAGCCGTCAGGAGTGCCACCAATGAGCAGGACCTAGCAAACCGCTTCAAGGAGTTCGGGAGGGAGATGGTGAAGCTGAACTACGTGGCGGCTCGCCGGCAGCAGGTGAGGGGGGGCTCTGGGAAGGCGCCGCCCCTCCCCCCATCCAGACTGCCAGTTGAGAAGATATTTCAAAACAAAACACATGCTCCCCACACTTTAATTTGAATGTGTTGCCTGTGATTTTCACTGCGGTGAATGTAAATTATTATAACGGCCTCATTTTTCAGCGCTCGTTAGCTGCGTATGCTGAGCGAGCTCACCGCCGCGCCTAAACGAACCTGAGGCACTCTGAGACATCCCATCATCTGCTCAGATGGACACAATGGGCAGTGAAGCGGCATCCAGCTGTGCCGCTTTGTGGTCGCAGTTTTTATGCAATTACAAGCATTATTTCCCAGGAGTCTTATTCACTCGCCTTCCCCACAGTGGGTGTGATAATTACCTTTAGCTGTTGTCAAATTGGCAGAGGCTTTACAGTCTTTAGATATTCACTTGTTTAACGTTAAGAAAG
Source organism: Petrocephalus zakoni (assembly GCA_026774425.1). NCBI lineage: Eukaryota > Metazoa > Chordata > Actinopteri > Osteoglossiformes > Mormyridae > Petrocephalus > Petrocephalus zakoni. The sequence goes on along the minus strand of JAODKN010000050.1, from coordinate 3,875,219 downwards.
TGTCGTACAGTTCCACAGGCTGATTGACGCGAAGCCCCTCCCACTTTCCCTGACCCCGCCCTCCCAGGAGCTGAAGGACCCCCAGTGTCGCGACGAGATGGCGGCAGCCCGCGGGGCCCTGAAGAAGAACGCCACCATGCTGTACACGGCGTCGCAGGCCTTCCTGCGGCACCCGGACGTGGCGGCCACACGCGCCAACCGCGACTACGTCTTCAAGCAAGTGCAGGAGGCCTTGGGGGGTGTGGCCGGGGCCGCGCAGGCCGCTTCCCCCACGGACGAGAAGCACGGCCACACCGGAATCGGGGAGCTGGCGGCCGCCCTCAACGAATTTGACGTGAGTGTCCACCGCGAAATAGCGCCTCCCCAACCTCTCCACTGGTGGCCTCCATCTGTCTCCCATGCCCCCTGTAGCCCGTCTGTCCTCAGCTGCAAGTCTCCCATGCCCGCTGTAGCCAGTCTTTCTCGCTGGCCCCCTGTAGCCCGTCTGTATTTAGCTTCATGTTGCCCATGCCCCCTGTAGCCCGTCTGTCCTCAGCTGCAAGCTGCCCATGCCCCCTGTAGCCCATCTGTCTCCCATGCCCCCTGTAGCCCGTCTGTCTCCCATGCCCCCTGTAGCTCGCCTGTCCTCAGCTGCAAGCTGCTCATGCCCCCTGTATTTTATTGGACAGATATCATCCTGATTACTACAGCTACTAAATTAAATACAGAGGAAACAAAAGATTGGCTTTGTCTCAGTATGTAACCTGATAATGTGTTATATTGACATGAAACATGGAAAAGGGAAATTATTATGTTCTCTTCTGATTAAGAACATTATGAGGCTGAACATCAAAAGCTTCAGCTTAAATGGCTGAAGTGCATCAATAGTGACATCTAGTGGCTGTTAACAGAAACACAAGCAAGTCAGTGGGAGCCAGAGGGGAATCTTCATGTTCTGTAGACAGTGAAGGAACAGTCTGTTGAGCTCAGTTTTATGAAAGATACACGCTTGACCTGAATTGTTTACTACCATCTCCCGGGAGGATTTGACTACTGGGTAGTGTTATTTTTAAAACTGAATAATTACATTTCTTTGGACTTTTGAATTGCCATAGGAGTTTTAAAGCCTCAGATGTGAGATTTTTTTTATCTGGAAACTGGTGTGATAAATATGATGTATAAAAAATGTGCTGTCTTAATGCTCGCAGAGCCCAAACAGTTTCTTGGGGGATGCTCTTGCCCCGGGGAACATTTTAATTTAATCTGCTCTTCTTGTATAACAAAAACAACATAATGAGCTGTCAAAAGTGTGTAGGTTACATGGGACCTAAAAAGTGACGTTATCCTCATAGGAGCATCCTTCTGCGCTCGTGGTAAATTGCCCAACACTTTTTCTGTTGTGCAGGTTCTGCTGACATTTAATTTATGTCGCTTTATATTAGCTCGGGCCCCAGTGCATGCTGGGAATGTTGTACATTATTGAACATGAAGAGTGTATTGGACTCAGATGAATCTGTGTCTGACATAGATAAAACTATATTGGACATGGAGAAGAACTGCACTAATGGTGTTCACTGGCTCTGGGTATTGATCTGGAAATTTGTAGTGATGCTCTTATGATTCATGAAAAGAAATGTCCGTACAATTGGACGCTGAAATAGAATCTGAAATCAAGCTTGGCTTGGTACATATGTTTCTGCCCAACATCAAAACGCAGTACAGCAGTGAGAGTACTGTACACTGCTTTTTTGCTGTGGTGCTGTCTCTGATTTAGGGTTGCTTGTTGACCAGGAAGACAGCACTGGGAAAAAAAAATGTAAATGCTGGTTTTGTCTAGCTTCTATGGAGCCTGGACGTTTTTGGAGGCGAGGTCTGGGAGCTGTGCGTTGGGCAGGAGCGCTCTGGTCGAAATGCTTCCTCACTCTGGAACTAGTACACAGGTCCAAGTCAGGTCTAGTACGGTCACCTTGTGATGGCGATATCTCCATAAAAAAAGGCACCAGAGCTATTCGGATTACAACGAGGTTTGGCCTCTCATACTTTCAACCCATTTAATGTGAATGGGCGGGGTGTACCTACTCTGTGTGACTGTGGCTTCATTGATTCCTAAAGGGTAAAACACCAGAAAAGGTTTAATGGTTCTATCCAGCCAAAGAGGTGTCCACGGCTAATATCGACGCAGGAGTGACCTCTAGTGGTGACAGATGAAATTATACATGGATGCCACTGGTGGATAATATTTCCCACTTGGCTGAAAATGTATTTTGTGCTCAGCTGCTCTCTTATTTATTTATTTATTTATTTATTAATTTTTCTGGCAAATCCTGGCTTTGGAAAATTGTGAGCTGCTACTACATAACAAGAGTGACAGATAATTTAATCCTGGAAGCACAGCGGCGTTAAAAGAGCTGAAGCAGGCCTCCTTCACCAGTACCCCTTTGACAGACCGCGGCGGGTCCGATTCCCACCGTGGAGCCACTCAGAGCCCCGTGGGACCGGCAGCCGGCGAGCCGACGGGCCGGAACCCGCTGCCCCGTCTGTCTCCGTAATGGGGAGGGGGCGGCGTGGTGAGGCGCCCTGGGAAAGTGGCTGTGCCATGCAGGCAGTCGCCAGGAGGGCGAGTGGACGGTGTCACCGCAGCTGAGGCTCACATGTTCAGTAATTAAGGCTTTTTCTTTGATTTCTGTTGACGCACACACTGCACTTTAATATACACGGATTACACATATGCACGCTGTATAGAAGGGTATACTATTACTTAAACATGTGGACACCGTATGACTTCTGCACATTCTATATTTGTAATATTTCTTCAGAGCAAGTAGGTGTACATTTCACTACATGTCATACCTGTATGAATATGTACATGGTGAAAATTCACCATCATATTGTACTAAAACTAATCTGATTGTTGCAAGTAAAATTCTTCCAAAAATAAGCCAGCATTAGATGAGTCTTTCTGAAGCATTTGGGATTTGTGCTGCTTTTTTTAATTTAAGAATGTATTTAAAAGTTTTTATTTTTTTTTTACTTTGCCAAGAATGAGTAATCACAATCATGCTGATGGGGTATGGGACGGCCCGTCAGGCCCTTCACAATCCGGATGTCTTGCATCGTCACCAGGAGTCCCCATGAAAGTCTCATGTGGCCGGATCGCTTCCGACACATTCATTTATCATCCTGAATATGTTGTGTTTTTAAATGTAGTAATGTAGCTTCTTGTCGGGCCTCTGTGACAGGCAGAGTTTCGTCACTCCCTGATTATTTTCGCCCACCTTCCTTCATCTAACCCCTGGTCGGTATTCGCAGTGTCAGTATTTTACAGGGTGTTCTGTCGCTGTTGGCCAAATTTGCCAGTCTTAAAAATACTATTTCTTTCACTTCCTGCCTGTGGCTGTTGTAGGGTTGCTGCCTGAAAGCCGGCGATTGGAATATTAAGCTGGAGACCTGTGAGTCAACTGTGATTCTTAGTCGAAGAGTAATTTTTTTAATTTTTATTTTTTTGTCAGTCAGTGTACGTTACAGTCGGTGGGCTATGTGGGGGGGCTTTTAATGATTCCAGGGGTCCCTGAGTGACATAATGATTGGTCTTGGTTGGGGGGCCAAATATGATATACTTTCATGGGGCCCAAAATCTCTAATGACGCCCCTGATTACAGTAGTGGTAAAACATGTAGAATCTTATAAAAGGGATGACATTTCAATGAGGAATTTTACATTAGGGGAATCATAAGTATATTTTTATATGCTAGCAGGGCGCTTGCTAAAAAAAAAAAAATCCACATTAGCAGTAGTGATGCGCGGGTCAACCCGTGTGTGGGCGGGTCAGTGACAAAGCAGCATTCCGACTAACTTAGAAATAACTTATAGAAACGTTGCGTGCAGCCGGCTTTGCGGTATAGGCTCTCTGAACTGCAGGCAATAGGTGAGGTAGTGATTACTAGTCCTCCTGAAGGTGGGCAGGTGCATTCAACTTGAATTCAACTGGAATTAAATAAAGATTTATATAATAAAGGAAAAAAAGCTACTCGTAAGTGTATACGCTCTTATTCATTGTTTGGAAGCGTATTGAATTACGGGAAGCATTTTGGCAGGAAGCCGTCTTCTCTGTCCTACCATGGTAATGATGCCTGAGTGCTGGAAGGCATCTGTAAAAACCTAAAAGCCTAAATGAATTAATTCTTAACTTAGGACATAAAGTTCAAGTGTTAGAGGAGAGAATGAGTGCCTGCAGACAGTAATCTGTTTATTGTGCCGTCTACCTCTTATGTACCCTCTGAATTTATTACCAAGGAGGCGGGATATTCACAGCCTTAGAGTCAGGTATGATATTCAAATGAAGGTGTGTGTTTGACTCCTAAAGATGTGTACACTGTGTCGTACAAGGCATGTATAGAAAGAAATATACCTAAAATGGCAGTAATTTAGCATGCCAAAATACCAAATACAATTTCAAAGTAATCAAGTGGTGGCTCTGCATTGCCCTGTGCGATCGTGCAACTAAACATGGTTTGCTTGGGGAGGACACATGCACTGCATCGTGTGTCACCAACTAAATTAGCCTGTAAGAGCTTGATTTAAGCAGAAATGCATGTGAGCTGCTTGTCTCATTTTCCCAACATATTCGTAACGTAAAGATCAAAGTGTAAGCGGCTTATCGAGACACAGCAACTCTCACAATCAGCCTCTCTGTCTCGGGGTCCCTTGCCTCTCTGCCGTACGGTCCCTCGCCTCCCTCGCCTCTCTGCCGTACGGTCCCTCGCCTTCCTTGCCTCTCTGCTGCAGGGTCCCTCGCCTCCCTCGCCTCTCTGCTGCAGGATCCCTCGCCTCCCTCGCCTCTCTGCTGCAGGATCCCTCGCCTCTCTGCCGTGGGGTCCCTCGCCTCCCTTGTCTCTCTGCTGCGGAGTCCCTCGCCTCCCTCGGCTCTCTGCCGCAGGGCCCCTCACCTTTCTATCTCGGGGTCCCTCGCCTCCCTGCTGCGGTGTCCCTTGCCTCTCTATCGTGGAGTCCCTCGCCTTCCTTGCCTCTCTGCTGCAGGGTCCCTCGCCTCCCTCTCCTCTCTGTTGCGGGGTCCCTCACTTCCCGCACCTCTCTGCTGCGGGGTCCCTCGCCTCCCTCGCCTCTCTGCTGCAGGGTCCCTCGCCTCTCTGCTGCAGAGTCCCTCGCCTCTCTGCCTCGGGGTCCCTCGCCTCTCTTCTGCAGAGTCCCTCACTTCCCGCACCTCTCTGCTGCGGGGTCCCTCGCCTCTCTTGCCTCCCTGCCACGGAATCCCTCGCCAAAACAAACGTGCTGGTGAATGATGAATCAGTGACTCTAATCTGCCCTTTGCATTTAGGTGCATGGACAAGTATATGCAACCGTATTGAATAAGATGGATGGATGGATGGATGGATGGATGGATGGATCCTAAATTCACACAGGGTGTTCCCTGCCTTGTCTCCTGTGGTCCCTGGAGTAGGCCACAAGCTTTTTGTTAGCCTCTACTGAATCAGTTGGTTTGGAAGATGGAGGGAAGGATGGATGGAGCGATGGATGGATGGACTGGGCCCCTCCCACTGGCAGAGCTGTGCAGATATACTGCCATGTGCTGAATGTGGTACAGCTGCAGGAAGTTTTGGCTCCACTCTCCCAAAAACGGATAAAACCAGACACTCATCCCTCTTTCCCCTCTACATTACAGGATGATTGACCACCATTCCCAGTTTATAAAATGGAAACCGTTTAGTAGGGGAAATTAACTGAACAGCTGCCTTAAATTGATATCAGAAAATTAGGGGCTAATCTCACACTTTAAATCTTTTTGAGAGGGTGCCTCCGAATGCGGCAGACAGTGTCCGTAAATCTGTCTGGCGTCTGCGCACAGTCCGCGCTGATTTACGGTGATTTACCGTGTTTTCACGTTAATCCGACTGCAAGAGATGGGAATGCATATTAAATTAGTGCTGTGAGAAATTAAGCTTAGAGAGCGTCAATCATGGCCTGGTTTAATTCTGCAGTAGCCAGTGAAGCCCGTGATGAGAATCGGGCCAAACCGGCCTGTGATGGACAGCCTAGGATCCCAACTCATTTGATATGCTCTTGCTGAAAAAGCTCTTTTTAACTCTTGAGTTCCGCCTCCCAGAACCACACTACTGCGTCTTCTGTCCATGTACATTGTGCTGATGTACACTTTAGCTCCTTTAGAACTCCAAAACACCTAAAACCCTTGCAAAGCCCTGCCTCCCATGTTCGCTGTTTAAATAGCTGTGACCTTGTCATATGTGTGATTACATGTTTATGTCCTATGACATGGCATGTATTATGTTGCCGATTTTCCGCATGGTCAGTCAACACAACCTTATGTCAATCGAAACATTTTTTGTTTGTTAAGGTTCCCATCTTGTATAGATTTCACGTTTGTTTTATGCAAGCTAAACTACGTTTCTAAGCACTTAGTTGCTTAATTGCATACATTAGTATTCAGGACAGTATACGTTGAATAAATTAAATCTCAATGCGGTCTGTATCGATTTGTCTTCTTCTGAAATCTACTGGAATCCCATTGGCAGTCTCCAATGGGGTGCACGGCTGCGGGGTGCACGGCTCTTGCCCGCGTTCGGTACGATCCTGACGTGCGTTTGGGGGAGCTCTCATCCCGATAAGGCAGGTTTATCCCACCTTATTCCCAATCTTCGGTCAAACGTGCCTCGGGGAAGAGTGTGTATGTGTGCCATGTGTGGGTGGGACGAGGTGCGTGTTTGGTATGTAATCTGTGCCCATGGCTGGGGGCAGTTTCGGGAAGATGGAGAGGGAGGCGGTGTAGAGTCGCCATTTCTTCAAACGCATGCACGCACGTGACGCACCGTCTCTGCCATCCATCATCGCGGTGCCTAACTCCCCTCCGCAGAGGCGCGTGGCTGCATATCGGACTCGGGGGGGTCCCCGGAGAGCTTCCCAGGTCCGACTGAACACCTGCAGGGAGGAGACTTCGGCTGAGAGAGGAATCTGACAGAGGTCATTAAAAGTTACTCGAGAAGAGTTACTTTGGACGGGGAGAGAGTTTGTTGTAAACAGGCCGGGAAAGATATCGATGGTCCGTGGCTTCCTGACGGAAGTCTTTACCAGGGAGAGAGGGCGATCCAGATGGTGGCCGTGACCTCATGGCGGAATCAGCTCCCAGCGACTACCCCGTGTAATCTGTGGGGACGCATAGTGGCGTGGGAGGGAGTTTGATATTGGGTGGAGCCATAATTTAATAATTTAAATACAAAGTCTATTTTTTGGGTGGGTGAATGAAGCCAGATTAAATATCTGGGGGGGGTGTTCCTATACCCCTAGGCATGTAGCCTTGTTTTGTGATCAAAGCCAACTATTGGATATTGTGGTACCGCCTATTGGACGGGCATCGTGGGCAGAAAGCGGGGGAGCTGTGACCGGTGTGGTGGGATCGCGACGGACGCTGGTTACTTTTAGTGCCGCGCCGTATTTGGTTCCGGCCGGCCGTCCGGCTCCTCTTTCCATTAGCCGCGATGGCCTCGCCGCGGTGGGCTGCCCGCCTTTCTGCCGAGAGCCGCCCCCTCTTCCCTCCGATTACGCCGAGAGCTTCTGATGCCGTTCCAGTGGCAAATTAGATTTGACCGCCTTTCAGCTGAGGCGGGGAAAATGGTATCGCTCCTCCGGATTTGGAGGGTACCTATTAATATGTCAGAACTGGGTTTGCAAATTGTCGTTCTCCTGTCAGATCCTGCTGAACCCTATCAGTGCAGCTGCGGGTTTGGATCACTCCCGTTCAGGTCTGCCTTAATGTACCAGCACTTCAAACCCCCAGCTGGCTGTGCTGCAGTGACAGCTCTCAGCCAGCAGGGGGGGCTGTTGCATAAGAAACTGCTTTATACCTTGAAGTCTTTGCCTTTTTTGCCCTTGTATAAAGTACTTTATAGAAACAAAGCACTTTTCTCTAGTCCCAAGGCTTTGCTTAAAGTTTACCTCCAGGTTGCCGCTGTTAAACATCTGTTCTTCTGAAGCTCTTAAGGCGTTCCTTTTCTTTTGTTGTGCGCGTCGGCTCTTACGGAGGCACGTTCTGTCAGGTTAATCAATCTGGATGCGGGCGCAGATGGAGCGGGCAGGCCGCTGCTGTGCTTTCTGAGAGCGGCAGCCGCGGAGAGTCCTTATTGTCGGAAAGTGCACCCTCTGCCGCATTCCTGAGTCACATGACTGCTGCAGACGGAACTATCCGGAAGGGGCCCCTCCCCTCGAGCTCACGTTACTGGCTGTAGTGTTTCTGCTTGTTGAGTGGGCCGGAAGCTCGCGTTCTGGTCCCCGTCTCGCCACGGACCCTCTTTTGCTGTGAGCTAGGTGGCCGCAGGTGCATTTGGCGACTGCAGCACGATTGGGCATCTCCCGTTTGTCTGGATGACTGCCAGACACTGCCGATATCTCTCCAACGCGATATGACGTCTCTTCACTGACGTCACGCCCCATTTGACACGAGGAGACTGCCCGGCTCTCAGCGAGGGGATGAGAAACAGTGGGATTGGCTGCTCCGAGAGCGATGGCCCACGTTCACGAAGCGGGCTGCACAGCCTCTCGAGGGTTTGGCTGACGGGGGGGAGCAATGAGCAAAGGATACGGGGCGCTCCTGTTCATTTTTAGACGCCCCCCGCTGGGATGTACGACTCTCAAGAAACCTATGGCAGAGGTGAGGGGGGTGGGGCCTCAATGAAGGGGGTGTGGCCTAAATGTGGGGAGCCCTAATAGGTGGATTGGGGTTTTTTTCACAGAAACTAGGACCATTCTACAAGCCCCCCCCCATCCCAAACCGTCATTATAATGCAGGTGATGCTGGGGTTGATATGATAGTGTGGTCCCCTAAACCGGTACCAGCCTCCAAATGCTAAACATATCAGCGCTAATTCGCGTCCCCTCCCACACACATGTTTTTTTTAGCACTTTTTAGGCTCGGCCCCCTGCTGTGATGGCCTTCTTTTGGCACAGGAGATACCACGGAGCCGTGCTGGCAAGGCAGCACACGTCTTGCTGCCAGCCAGCAGGGGGCGCTCATGTCCCAAATGCTCGTCTGGCCTTGCTTTGCCTTACTGGACGTTTGCTGTGTAGCCGCATGAGCCGGACGCCTCCCCACCCCGTTACTGACTGCAGGGCTCCTGCCTCCCCTTCAGTGTTTCTGCTCCTTCGGAAGCATGCTTCCGGCGCTGGCCATTGCCTTGATTATGCTGGCGACGGCGGAGCCGAGTCGGGGCTAAACGTCGCGTCCGGCCGCGACTAATGCCTCTGTCAGCGCGGTATGAATAAAGCACGAGAGTAAATAATGAAAGATGACAAAAATACCGGGGAGGGGAGTGCGGTAATTAGCGTCACCTACGGGGGCATTGCCAGCAGCAGCCTGAGGCGACTCTTGGCTCTCCGAGCCGGACATGGGCGGCAGTTACAGCCTGGCGGGGGGGTGGGGCGGAGTCCCGCGTGGGCTGGACACTTCCCAGGATTCCTTGCACCCGGACCACTTGGTCATGAAAGATGGGTGGATGGATGCTTTTGAGATGACTGTTGTTTACCGCATCAGTGTGGCGTGTCCGGGGTCCACACATCTCATGCCGATGGTCTCCCAGCATGCACTGCTGCACACTGGCTTTGCGTGATGCTCAGGGTGTCACCACCCTGTCCTCTGTCACTGTCCCCCATCTCGCTGGCCCACTGTGTTGGTGACAGGCCGCTTAGTCCAGAAAGCTATCGGACCAGGGTCACCTGCGGCCAGCATTCTACCGGTGGCGCACTGCACCGACAGCCCTACCGTGGGTCAGAGGCGCTAGTCGGACACGGAGGGGGTGCGAGGGGATGGGAGGTGGGGAAGGGGGACAGAGTGAAAGGGTCTGAGAGGGGGAGAGAGAGAGGAGGAGTGGGCGATTCAGGAAGTGAGGGAGGGAGAGGAGATTAAAGGCGTGAGGGGGGGAGAGACTGAGGGAGAGAAGGAAGAGAGAGGGAGGGAGAGAGAGATTCAGGAATAAAGAGGGAGGGAGAGAGAGATTCAGGAATAAAGTGGGAGGGAGAGAGATTCGGGGAGAGATGGAGGGAGAGAGACAGGGAGAGAGAGGGCAGAGAGAGGGTGAGGAGAGAGATGGAGATTCAGGAAGAGAGATGGAGGAAGAGCAGACGGAGGAGTGGGCATTTCAGGAAGAGGCCGGGAGAGAGGGAGGTTAAAGTAGAGAGAGCGAGGGAGAGAGACGGAGGAAGAGAGAGATTCAGGAAGGGGGGGAGAAAAAAATAATAAAATAAAAAGAAAAAAGAGGATCCGACAGGAAGAAGAGATGGGAGTGAGATTACCACAATAAATACGGGAGTGAGAGATGGAGGGAGAGAGTGAAATTAAAAACGAGAGAGGGTCAGAGAGTGCGAGTGCAATGAGAGAGAGTGAGAACGGGAGGATATGAGAGAGAGCATGATGGAGGGAGAGAGAGAGAGGAAGGGAAGGAGAGAGTGTGATGGAGGGAGGGAGCGTGATGGAGGGAGAGCGAGGGAGGGAGGGAGAGAGGGAGGGAGGGAGAGAGTGTGATGGAGGGAGAGAGAGGGAGGGAGCGTGATGGAGGGAGAGAGAGAGAGGAAGGGAGGGAGAGAGTGTGATGGAGGGAGAGCGAGAGAGGGAGGGAGGGAGAGAGCGTGATGGAGGGAGAGAGAGAGAGGGAGGGAGGGAGAGCGTTCCGGGGAGGGCTGTGCTCCTGCGTTTGAGCCGGGGTGTGTTTGCAGTCGCCTCGCTGTGCGGCTGATCTCTGCTCGGCCTTAGAAATTAGCAGTTATTACATCTAACCCATGCGGGGCTGTGTACTTTTATCTGTGGATGCCGTCGCGGCCCCGAGAGCCGGCTTTGGCTCCCCCCCGGCTGCCTACACTGGCTGCCGCGCCGGCGTTTCCCTTAAGAAGCAGCTTCGCCATGCGGCCTGTGCTGCAGCGGCAGGGTCAGGATCCCTCAGCACGCCCCCCCTCACCCTACGCTGGCACTGCAGCTGGGTGAATACGGAGCCACACACACACGCGCGCGCACGTACAGCACATATGCATATGGGGGTTTGGGTTTTTCGGCCCTCAGAGCTGCATGTGCTACCGAGTCCCTTCCTGTATGCGATCAAATGGGTGACATATTTTTTATATGTCAGTGCTTCACAGCTCCCTTCCCCCCACCGCCCTGCCCTGCCCTGGGTACAGCTGTACACGGTCAATGATTTTCCCAGCAGGTACTGAGGTGGGAGCCGTTTCCGGTCCGGCTTTTGTCTCTTCCACGCGGCTGACTTCCGGGTGTGGTGCGGCCGCCTTGTGATGTCAGCACCCAGGGAGTGCCGCCTCCTCCTTCTCGCTCCCCCGTCTCTCGCACCACAGGCCGCCTCCTCACAGAATCGCCTCGGGAGGAAATCAGGATCCGCTTCCCAGGATTCTTTGCTGCACTGTGCCGCCTTTGGGTCGTGTCCAAATTGGCACGTTAATCAGATGTGGGCCGTGTTGCGGTGATGAGTATCGATCTCCTTATTGGGGGGAGGGGGGGGCAGTGAAATTCGTGGGGACGCTCTCGTCATGGCGCCACGCGTTCCCCAAAGGGGGGGGGGAAATGATGCAAGCGTCTCTTATTATCAGTGTTATTGCTCCTTCTGTCCCGTTCTGAGATACTGTCCTCGGGGGGCTGCAGCTCTGCTGCTCGGGCTGGTGATTGAAACATCCAGAGGCTGGTATCCCAGCAGCTTCATGAAGCTGTCAGGGGAGGACAATGCGGGCCGCTGGGAGAGACAGGCAGGCCTTCTCTGCTAGGAGGTGCGCTGTTCTACTCCTGATTCCGGCGTTAGGCGGCTCCTGGCTGACATGGTCGCCTTACGGAACAACGGATCGGAACCAACAGCCATTTCTCTTTAATTTTCTAACTCAGTATTAAACCAGTAACCCAGCGCTTGACTCACCCAACAGAGGCAGGTTTCCATCCATCTGTCTTCCAAATCTCGTTCGTAGTCATGTGAAAAGACTAACTTTCACAAAGTAATTTTTGTGTTAAACAATGCAACCGTCTCACCCAGGACTTGATCATGCTTGTACGTGGGAGTCACTGGATTTCCTCCTTGCCCTGCACAGTGATGCTTTCATAACAACGCAGACATAGCTAGTAGAGGACTTTCCTTAACGTTGTGAAGAGCGCCCTCAGCTGGAGAGGTGGTGTATCGCGTGGCGGCCCGCAGTGTGCCGCGGGTGGAATGCTGCCTCTGGTGCGGCGGCTTTAATCTCTATCACGAGCGAGGAATCCTCATTCCGTGTGTTGTCGAGAGCTCATCTGAGCGGCTTATTACAGCGCTAATAAACCACACCCCATAATTTATTAAAGCTATCTGCGTCCTCGTTGCTGGAACATAAGTTAGGATTTGTAATTATGGATCTGGACATATGTAAGTCCTTTTCTTTGGGATTTTTTTTTCCGGTAAATGAATTTTGAATTTCCTCTTGGTGGACAGGGTGGGTCTTCATGTGATTTCACCTTAATTTCACTCTAATTTACTCACTTCTCCTCTGGAATGACTAACCGATGGATCTTCCCCTCAGTGCACATGCCCCCTGTCCCCAGAGGACTTGCTGGCTTTGGTTTCAGCCGTAGTTCAGCAGTCTACAACTCGCCCCCTGGTCTCAGCGGTGACCCCTAGGGACCGTGGTTATCTGCCGCGACCGTGGAGGCCTGACCCCATCCATTTTGCCTCTCCACTTTGACATGGCCGGATGCCACCGGAGAAGTTACCCCCCTGCTCCCCAAACCCCGTCTGGAAAATACAGCTGGAGCGTTCTCCTAATTAAGTCCCCCGTTCCCAGAAGGTGGAAGAAACTTGGACATTTATTGGCGCTCGGAGCTGCCCAAGGCCGTCAGGCCTGCTAACGGACCATTAGCACGTTAGCGCCACGGTCTGCAGGGCCCCATCTCTACGACATTGATGTGCCGGCCTGGCCACTGTGGGGTGATTTATACGTCTTTAAGAGGATCTGTGCAGGTAGTGGGTGGAGCCCAAAGGGGGCGCCGTGGTGGAGTAATGCCTTCTCTTTGGCTGCCGGGAGGCCCCTCTTCTGCCCCCTGGTGATTGATTGGCACTATCCATCACCATGCCGTAAATCTGATGTTGGCGGTTAAAGGCAAAGACAGTGGAGGGGGCTGTATATCACCCCCCCGTGCCCCTGCGGCAGATTTAAAGCAGGAAAGGTGGCCGGAGAATGCCATGCTCCCGTACACTAGGTGGCGACTCTGGCGGATTCGCAGGTGTTTCCCTGAGTGAATCGCGGCCTCCCCGGTATGCCGGGGGGGGGGCAACACGTTAATCACAGTCATCATTTAAGTCGTCTTGTTCTGCAGGCCACACTTATGGCTCGTTAGCAGGCAACTACATAATTGTTTGTTGGCATCGGTGCCACACGGTGATGGGGGGGTAGGGGGTGAGAACGGCCTAGCCCCCCCCCACCCCTGTGCCACATGCTGCACTGCTGCAGCTCTTGGGTTCATCCCATAGGTTTAGGGCTTGCCTTTGCCACCGACTCTGCACCGGTCATCTTCTTACGGGTATCTGGTGATCCACTATCCGGTTATGCGATATCCAGTGATCTGGTGTTACACTGCCCAGTAGTCCTGCACAGCCCTGTGCTCCCCCCGGACTGGGGGCAGCATGGCTTCTAACTTCCTGAGGCGCTTCTATTCTCCTCATTTCCCGTCTCTTCCCAAATTTATTTTTATTCCTTTAGTCTGGGAAAGGAGTGTGTGTGTGGGGAGGGCAGTTCCTGGAATCTGGTGCTCCATTAATGATTTGCCAGCAGGAGACACTGCAGGGTTACTATGCTTACCTGGTGGTACCGTCTCGGACGGGAATGTGTTTTCCCGACAAAGGCTAAAGGCTGATCGGTAGATCCTTATCCTTCACTGTCCTTGTCCTTGAGTTTTTCAGGGTGTTGGCTCTTGAGTTCCTGCACTGTTTGGTGACCTGGAATGCGGTATCAGCAGCCACCTGTAGGCCATCTTGCCGGCATTTGTGAGCCGGGCCGGCTTCGCACGCAGCGTGCAGAGGCGCCGCGGCCGAGGTGTCGAGAAAGCCGAGACGTCCCCTAAGAGGCGCTTGGATCTTTGAACGCCTTGATTTGTGGCTCGACAGTGTGGCTACTCCGGAATTCCCTGCTCGAACGGGGTGAGCTCATCCGGAGAACGTAGAGACAGCACACAGGCGGGCTCTGTGGGGGGCACACCGGGCTTCCTGATTGCGCCCTCGGGGGCACAGCAGTGATTGGGGGGGCATAGGTTTCTGAGAACTGTACCAGGCTGCAGTTTACATGTCTGCCTTGAGTGTTGGGAGGTGTGTGTGTAGCTGTGTGTCGTGAGGGTGGTGTCTACCTCTAGCTGAATTGCCAAGAACTTTACATTGCTGTGTGTGTGTTTGTGTCACCATATCCGTTCAGTCGGAACGCTTTCATGTGCTATAAACTATACGCCTCTTAATTCCACCCCAACGAAACTGAAAAATGTTCGAAAGCTGATAAAAACAAACATCTCAGAAGAGGGCATCTTATCATAAAATCACCAGACCGAAATGAAAAGCACCTGTGTATATGCCGAAATCAACACACAAACACACACACATTCAGCCCCCAAACACAGCCGGAGATTTAAATGATTAATTTTCCTCCATGCCGCACGCTGGCTGTGCTTTCGGGTCTCTGATGTTATTCCGTATTTCTGCTGGGTCCCACTGCCCCTCTGTGCCGAGCATCTCTGTTCCCTGCTTCCTTTCTATAGTTTAGGAAATTTGTGGGGAGTAACTCTGTGAGCCCAGATGGGAAGGGTGAAAGAGGACTTCTGGGTGCCTTCTGATTGCTGGATGGGAATTGTGGGTAAAGATTAGAGGCTGGGCCATGCCGCGATGCTGACGTCCTGTATTATTCATGATGTTCCTCCAAGATGCTCTGTATTAGCTGAAAGCTGAGAGGGTGTGATGCATCGCCCCCCTTACAAAGATCCAGCCATCATCAGGGTATGCAGCCCCCTCCGCCTGTGTCCGGATCTGCGGTCCAATTCGCTTCTGCTCTCCATACTTGCTGAGCTGTTTATGCCGAGTGCTGGCCTGCAGGAGGACTGAATAAAATGATTTGTTTTGTCCGTTTTCTCTCCATCTCTCTCCGTATTTGTCCAGCCAAGCATGCAGAACATCTGAGAACATCTGCACAAGCGCATTCAGTTCCCGCTCTCACGGGAATGGTCCTTTAAGGAAACAAAGTGAAATCCACCATCCATTATCCCGCGTGCTAATTCACGAGCATTCCCCCCCACTGCGTGTACTGTGTTATGTGTCTCCCCCATCCCTGTAGATGCATAGATAGCTCACAGCTAGCCACTGAATCGCCAAACCCGGGACGTTCCCAGTTGAGGACAGCACGCTCTGATAGGTCTCACCCGTCTGAAGCTTTCGAGACAAACTTTTGTAGGAACGGAAGGCAGAAGTTTTGGATTGAAGTTTTGTGAGAGGATTTCTCTGGTTGGCAGGCTGTTCCATACACACATTCGTGGTGGGAATCTCACACTCCCACAATGCTTTGCTGCTGTGAAGAAGCAGGCGGTCCTGACATAGTGCTGCTCAGGTTTTCACTCAAAGCAGAAAGGCTTTGCTTCTGGGGAGAAAATAATATGGAAGAAAAAGTATAAATACTGAAAGAGATTCCGTAAAGGAGTTACACACCGGGTGTTACTGGCAGGGTGGGTGTGTGCGCTCTGCTTCTTGATGGCCTTAATAAGCTGTCATGTGACTGATGCCTTATGCTGCCCCTCCAGTGAGCTGCTTGGATTGGGGGGGGGGTCATCGTATCAATCACAGCCCTCACCCCCTACCCAATAACTACAAAGGGATCTCTGGGCAGCTCCCCATTTGGAGAGCGAGTGCCCTGTGGATGGGGGGCTCCAGCTGAGATGTGACCGGCTGGCCCTTCATGGTAATTTACCGCTTCCCTCATTTCTCCACCTCCCTGTGCCTCGAAACTTTCCCCGGGGGGGCATGCAGGTAGGTCTTTGTGAGTAAATTATCACAAAATGGGGTGGGGTGCAGGCATGAGAAGCCAGGAGCAGGGTTAGGAGGGACGGAGGACAATGTTATGGGATATCTACATGTATTTTGGTAGGGGGCTCAGTCTTGTACTCGAATCACATCGAGCTGTTAAATAATTGTTAGTATGAATGGGCGTGAATCGGGACAATATCTAAGCTGCTCAGATCTCTGCAGCTGGTCAATACCGGCAGACAAACTGACAAACAAACAAATAGATAAACAGTGAGGAGCGAATGTTGCAGGGGTGTTAGATGCACCCTCAAATGGCTGTCTCTTGGAGTTTGTGGGGTGCCCGAGTGGGCCACAGGAGTGGGGTGCTCGTGTGGGGCGCAGGAATCGGGTGCTCAATTGGGGCGCTCGTCTGGGGCGCTCGAGTGGGGCGCAGGAGTGGGGCCCTCGAATGGGGTGCAGGAGTGGGGCCCTCGAATGGGGTGCAGGAGTGGGGCCCTCGAATGGGGTGCAGGAGTGGGGCCCCTCGAGTGGGGCGCTTGTGTTCAGAATGGAGTGTGAACAGTAACGGGACCACAGAGCTCCAGAAGGCGGAGGGCGGCCCGGCCTGTCGGACCAACCATTATGGATCGATGGCACTGAGACCCCCCTGGCTGCCTGTCACGCTCACATACTGTGATGCTTCTACCGGCATAAAAAATCATTAAAAAAAATCCAGAAGAAGAGCTAAAAAATATGTATAAATATAAATGTATAAATATAAATATGTAAGAAATGTATTCAGTAGCGGCTGACGTTGCTGTGGAAACGTGTGACCTGAACGGTGTGACCTCATTGGCTGGAATCCGGTGAGGTGGGGGCGTGGCCTCCCCGCCGCGACCACCTCATCAAACGTAAATAAATAAGTGGTTTTCAGATTAAGGCCAACATCAGGGTACCACCCCCCCAGTCCAGTTCTCTGCTTCCCTGAGTCAGTCTCCAGGGGTCAGGATGCTGGCCTCAGACTCTCGGACGGGCGGGACGCCGGTCCTGGGGGGGGGTCAGTGGGAAAACAACTAGAGAAGGGCAGGGAGCTGGGGGGGGCACATTTCTCATGGCTCGGTGTAGCCCACCTGACCCGACGGGGCCCTGAATCTGCACGATGGCCCCCCTGAGG
>JAODKN010000050.1:3842801-3854986 GCA_026774425.1 Petrocephalus zakoni | reverse complement strand
CCCCCCCCCCCCCCCCCCCCCCCCCCCCCCCCCCCCCCCCCCCCCCCCCCCCCCCCCCCCCCCCCCCCCCCACCGTGGAACCACACAAGGTTAATCAATGTGGCTACCGGTGATAAATTAGCTCCAAGTGACAGTGAGGTGTCCATATGTGTCCCGGGCACGCCGCGCTGTGATTGGTGAAGGGGCCTGCTGGCGCTGAATCATCGCCATTGGCTGATTTAGTCACGGCAGCCCGGACAGAGCCATATATCAATTGATCGGCACTGTAATGCATGGTGGGGTGTGGGTTTGGGGGGGACACCTCGCTACGTGTGCCGTAAACAGGATTAGGGGTGGGGGAGGGAGTAGAAGTTATGGCCTCTCTTTGATGGTCAGTATCTAAAATTAGCAGGCGAGCATGAGCATCAGAGTAACGGGTTCAATGCCCTTTTGATCGGATAGGAAGACGGCTTCCTTAAAGATGGCCTCGGGGGCGGGTCACACCGTGTCTAGACGTCTGCCCCCCCCAGTGGCAAGATCAGGGTGGTGCTGATGCCTCGCTTTGGGAGTGATCTTCCCGTGACGTGGCTTAGTGAAAGTGGGCGTGTTCATTGAGGGCCCTGTTTATTATGCTGGACCGCAACGCTGGTATTTATAGGGCGAGGCAGGGATCAAACACCCTGAGCGTTTGTCTGCGCTCTGGCAGTGACGGGGAGGGGTATCGCAGGCACTGTGGTGACAGGAAGGGGGCGCTGTGCCGTATAGAGTTGGCTTAACCATCCAAAATTAAAGGAAAATAAAACAAGCAAAAAGGAGTATTCAGATACCTAAGCCTAACTCTACCTAGCTACCTGTGTGTGTGTATCCATAAACGTATTTTGGGTATTGCCTGGTCTCCCCTGCACCTGCATGCCCTGCACCCTCAGAGGTGGGTAATCCAGGTCCAGAGAGTAAAAGTCCGGACCAAGATTTAGTTTCAGCCAACCAGCTAGGCACTCTGTGACTGTGGCTCTTTATGCTCAAGTGGCTGGTTGAATCAATATCTTGGTCTGGACTTTTACTCTCTGGACCTGGATTACCCACCTCTGCTCACTCTGCTTTAACCCCCCCCCCCCATGAGACATTCCTTTACCTCCAGTAGTAGGTACTGGCTGCCTAGAAACCTCACTCCAAGGTTTTTCTCCCCTGCCGTCCCCGTTTGGGAAATCTGGCCGCTGGTGCGGAATGAGACGCCCACTAGCCGGGCAGCAGACAGGAAGAGCTAATTAATGTCACGGTGCCTCGCCGCCTGCGCCGCTCGGCATAGCCACGTCTCTTTCCGGGGGGGGGGCGAGTCCACGGCGACGCTCACGGCCGTCTGTGCGTCTCCCTGCGGTGGATCGCGGAGGGCGTCAGGTGTGGGACGTTAGCTGTTGGCTCTTGGCACATTCACACACCACATCGGTGGGGCTCAGTGGAACCCGGGGTGCGGAAAAGCCGCTTTTCTGGGGGAAGCACAGGTGCGGGGGCCCCCTGTCTGGGGTGGGTGGGGGTGCTGGGATTTATTTATTTGTTCACCAGAGCGCAGTGACTTTCGGTTCCCACAGGGGGTGTCAGCATTAAAGCGCCCGGCCCCATGGCTGCCGCAAGCCCGTGGGATGAACTCGTCTTTGTTTCAGTCGTTTTTTTTTTCTTCTTCATCGGGAACCAGACGGTCCATTTCTCAAGCTGTTGTCTTTCACAGTCCGAGCTTTAGAAACTTCTGGATTGATCGGGAAGTCAGACCCTGAGATTATCTGGCAAGCTGAATTCAGAGGGATGACCGACTCGCTCGATTGTTACTTTTAAAAAGGTCGCATCGGCATTGGCTGCTTGGAAAGTAAAAATCACTCTGTCAGAATCGATCAGGACCAAGTATCCGAAGCCGTAACTGGAAATCAGCATTAAAAAAAGAGCTACAGTGTGGAAAGGTATGAAAGAGGCTCTTTTTTTGTCTTTCGGTTCTGTTTATCACTAAGCTGTGATACCGCGACTAACCCCCCTCCCCCCCACAATTACATTGCTGATATTGTTGCCAGAGATGAACAAACAGCCCCCCTCCCCTAGTGAAAATGTGCTGATGTCATTTGCGCTCGTACCGCCCGACGCTGTCAATAAATAAAAAATCCCCGTGTGTCCAGGGCAAACCCGCCTCTTCCCCCCACTACTGGGGGGGCGTCCAGACGGCGTGGCTAAACGCCTGGCGCTAAACACCCCATGCTCGGCCATAAATCACCTTCTCCCTTGTGCCCCACCACCCCTTTCCCATCTGTCAACAGCCCGGCACGTTCCGCGCTGACTCCTGATGTTCAGCTCGGCCACAGCTGACGCCATCGTCCCCGAACGGCCCGTTTGTGGTGGGGGGGGGGAGAGAATACAGCAGACTAACAAGGGGGAGGACCTGCTTACTGATCTACGACAGCTGTGAGTCGATTCTGAGCAGCGGACAGTTTCCCCAACAGGTGGCGCGGTGGTTAAGGAGCTGGATATGTTATCATCCCTCTCATGGGAGGCATCTGCTATTTACCAATTTTTTTTTTTACCTAATACAGCTTACATTAGTAGGAAGGGTTACAGTTTATGTATGCTCCCTGGGATTTGAACCCATGACCTTCACATTGTTAGGGCAGTGCTCTACTTCAGCTATAGGAGCGCATGTTTAAATGAATCAAACAAAAGATACAGGGACATAAAGACTCACAAGCTCGTCGTCCATTCATCTCCTGAAGGGCAATAAAAAAACCAATAGAAATTGTAGAGCCAGTTGGAGTTCTTGTAGGAAAGCAGGGGTCAGGGGTCAGAGGCGTAAGGTACTTGTGAACATGCTCGCCCAGCCACTGGCCCTCTGTGAAGATGATTCATTGGATGGTCTTTGATTCCTCCAGAGTCGGCTGATTATGAATCGCGTGAGGGTGTCCCGTCTGAAGACTTACAGCTGTATGCTTTCTCCCATTATTAGAGAGAGAATCCCTGGAAGACTTGGGTGCCATTCCTCGCAGGCTGGTGACAGACTCTGCTTCAGCTGCTTCCTCCCTCTGCCTGTCCCCGGATAATTCAGTCGGGCCGGCAGCGGAGTGAGGTTTATAATTCCCTAACATTCCCATTAATTTGCTCCTCATGTTAGAAGCCGGCAGTAATCAGGAAAATAAAACAGTCCCTGAAATGATAATAAATCACCGTCGCCCCCTGTCTGCGCGGCTGTCTCCCTGTTTATTACGGGCGAGTGATGAGAGTGGAGATGGACTTCCGACGTCCCCCAACTCCCTCCCCCCCGCCCCCGGAGCGTGGCGTCCTCCCCGGTGACGGCGCTGCTCGCTTCCGGATGATTCCGTCCTCTTTGCTATACTCCCCAGCTCTTCCAAGGTTTTCTTTGAACACAAGTTACGGATCATTTTAGATTTTTTTTTTTTTATTCTCCCATGAAGCAGATTGTATAAGAAAAAGAAAATCACACCACTACAATCAGTTTAATAATTTTTTTTATGTTCTTTAAACAATCTTTTTCTAAATATATAAATTCACATTTTGGTGTGCCCAGTAACATCTACATAGAGACAGCGAATCCATAGGGTGTGGCACCTGGGCCTGTGGCCCAAAAAAGAGAAAAAACCCACAGACAGCGCTGCCATGTTGCTGCTCGTAACCCAACCAGACAAGGAGACGTCCATTAGAATGTTCCGGAACGCCTTACTATGGCGCAGATGGTCCTGTCAGCCGGGCCAGCCCAGACGCGTTTCCCATCCAGGTGATCGGATAAATTAGAGTTTAATTGTGTTTTTTCGGCAGAGTCATATTGGGAGATGAGATAGAATTAACCGGAGACGTATTAACGTAATAAACGTTCAGATCTGGCAGGCGATTGTGTTACGGGAAGGTCGCAGGCCCCGCCCCCCCAGGTCTGCCGGCGGCTGTCGCCGTGCCGACTAACGTGATTGACATTGATAGGTGGATTAAACTGCGGAATGAAACGTAATCGCATTATGTGGGCAGGCATAAATCCAAGGCCCCGGCCTCTAAGTGCATTAAGCGTGATGCGTGTGTCAGTGTCGCGGGCGGGCCGATTCCCAGCCCTGTATCTCGTCGGGTGGGGGGGTCTACCTGGCATTTTGTGGCTCCGAACCTGAGAGAGCCAGGTTTTCCATCGTCCTCCGCGCCAGATCTGCCACAGTGCAGCTTGATTATTGCTCTTAACTGTTACCCAGGAAAGTAGCGGTTGACATGATCCTTTTGTAAGAGGTGGCGCCATGGAGCTGCTTTAACTGCCATCAGGCCCCCCCCCCCCATATTCCTCACATCTCACCATCATGCCACCTCACATTCAGCCACCTGCATCACATATCCCTGAGCTGCCATCACTCTAGTTCTGGACTGAAGATTAGAGATGTTAAATGACCCCCCCACCACACACCCTCGCTGCAGGCTCCCGGACATATTAATGTCTGTTCGCCCAGTGCAGCCCCTTGCTTGGAAACCGGGGCCCACAGGAAACCCTCACAGCACTCGGGCCCCTGAAAGTAGCCAAGATGGAGGGAGGCCGTGACCGCAGACAACGCGCCTTGTCGCGGACGACAGAGCGGGTGCCCCGACGGAGGTCCCATATCGGGACGGCCGCACCCATCTGCCTCTCATACCCCCCCCCGGGAAGTGCTCCTTCACCCCTCCATCTGATAGCGACTACAGGCCTTGTTCTGTTTTCTTTTTTTTCTTTTCTTCATTTAGTGTCTGGCCTAGAAATGGTACAGAGAGGCGACTGGAGATGGAGACTGCCTGCAATTGGTCGATTCCGGCGGGGGGGAGGCGGGGTGAATGTGTGAAAGATAGAATCAGGTTGCTAGAGACACGGTGTGCAGCTTTTTTGGGGGATGGGGGATGGCAGTGAGGCATTTTAGAGATGATGAATTAACCAATGTTTTGTGGTGGGAATCAGCTATCATGGATCAAATTTCAAAATCAAAGCTTACACGCAAAGGATTATGGGAAACTGTTTGGCACACATGCATTTTTCAACAATATGGCTGAAATAACGCTTAAATAAACACTTAATCACCTTCTTTTAATTGAGTCATATTTGGAGATGATATATTTGGGACTTATTACTTAAAGCTGATATGTTAAATTTGACCCCGTCTGGACAAAAGTGGCAGTAAATCACTGTAAAGTGACTGGCTGCTGATGAACACACTTTATACTAAGTGAAATGTAGCTTGTTGATCACAGGACCACGACTCAGACATGGCCCCCCCACTGTCTCTGGCAGGATGTACAGTCCTGTCACAGCGGACGGGAGCGTGACCTCGATTTGTCACCCGTCCCCATCAGCTGCTAAGCAGGAACAGTCTTCCATCAATAACGTCCCTTCAAGGGTTGGATGGCATCCGAGGCCAGAATGGGGCCCCCAAGGGGGGAGGGGGGTATTGAGTCCTGCCTCCTGGGTCGGGGAGATCTGCCCTAAGCTTGACCGAATCTGGCTTTTGTGAGGAGCTTTGTTGTCTTAGATGCTGGATTCATAACCGCCGCGGAGGCAGGGGTGTTTACTTCATGCTACCACGTGCTTCGCCATCCCCTTGACGCCGGGAAGGTGGTCGGCCACAGGCTATTGTGAGTGCGGGGAGAGAACGCTGTCACCCTCAGCTGCCCGTCAAGCTCAGTGGCTTTTCTCCTGTCTTACGTTTTATGCCCTGGTGCCGCAGGGGTGGGACAGTCCCGTGACGGCGGGCAGCGCGGCGGCGGTCGGGATCTCGTCCCTCTTCTCGTTGAGCCCCTGGCACTGTCGGCTAATTAAAGTCACCATTTAGATAGAGAGAAAAACCGCGGACTGCCGCCACCTACTTATGCTGGTGTGAATCGTTTAGCGACTGGGCCGCCTTCCAGTGAGCTGCTTATTTTACCTGCCACCGGGAGACGTTGTTTTCCGTCCAGGACAGAGACAGCTGGAGCTGATTAGGTAATCTCCAGGGGGACACAGGGCAAACCCCACGGGCCAGCGGCTGAGACATGTTAGCATGTGAACCTCAGCTTTAGTGTCAGACGCTAATTCTAATCGCGCTAATCCTACTGGCACATGCGGTGGACGTTGACCTGACACTGAATAAAGAATCACAGTGCCATGGTTGGGGTAAAGAGGATGCCGGGACGTTCTCCCAGTCCAGGCATTTTTTGGCATCTCTATTACTGACGTCAGTGAGAGTAATAAATCCCCCAGTCCTCTAGAGGGCAGTCACTTCACCGTGACGCTTTCACATGGTTCATGCTCTCATGCCCTGCTGGTGCGTCGGGGAAGCCATGGGAGAAATGAAAGGCTGGGCTATTTGGACGAAAGGTTTATTCCACCGGGGTGAGGTCCTTAGGCTTCACTGTCTTGTTAGTGAGCTATTTTAAGCTTGGTACAATTATAACTCTACACAAAAGCTTATATTTAGCTAACAATTGGTCTAATGTGTTCAGTTTAGTTGTGCTGTAAACAGATGCAATTTAGCATGAATATAAATGTGTGGTTATGGTGTTTTATTAGTAAGCAGTTTGCTGTTAACAGTAATTACTTGGTTTTCTGGGTCAGGACACAATGGGCCTTTAGTGATGGATTTTCAGCCAGGTCCTAACAGACGCTTAGCGCGGAACAGGAGGCCAGTGTCCTGGGTCACACAGCCCAACATCTGATTGGTCGGCGGGTGCCACCTTGGCTGGCCGTGACCAAACCAGGACCACGGAGACCCAGCTGTCTCAGGACCTAGACCGAGCGCTTGGCTGGGAACGCCAATCTCGTCCTGTGCTGTATCGAGGATGCTCGCCACTTCTGTCACGGTTGTTCTGTGCGTTCATTTCTACCCTGTCGGCCTCATGTAAGCCAACATCCTTCCAGAACATTCTTTACCACCCCGGACGAGGGTGTGAGCTAAATAAAGGAGAGAAAAAGGGCCGAGAAGTGTGGATGGGGGAGGCGGAGGGATACGATTCGTGGAGCTCGGAGACGCCACTGCAGCGAACATCACCCCCCAATTTCTCTGTCTCCCTCCGCCAGAAATGAGCTGTAAGTTTTTTATTTTATTTTATTTTTTTTGCATGCTAGGCAAATGAGGAGCTAATTAAAACAATTTATTTAATGGTGAGCATTGCAGAACATGGTGCATTAACAGAAACATTAGCACACTGCTGAATCCAGGCCTGCAGCTCGAGGATCAGCAGTAATCTGATTTATTCTGGTTTATTCTTCGGCTGCAGCTGGAAGTGAGAGCTGGCTACAGACAACAGTCTGCTATTTCATCACCTATATATAACATTATCATTTTCTTTGTTTTATCTGTTCCTGTGTAGGGTGGAGAAACGCAGGGCATTATTCAACCGAACGGGGTACTTAAGCGAGTGGTTAAAATAGAAATTCACGATTAAATTGTTTCTTCGGCTGGAAGAGCTGGAGTTCTGCGTGTGTGACTCTCCACGTTTAGTGTAACCACTTCGAAGAAATCGAAAACAATTGCTTTCAGGGAAATTAGAACTAAATTCATAATAATTAGCACCCTTTTTTAATCATGCGTGGCTGGAAATTAATTGCCTTTTCATAATATTTATCACGGGCTTTGTGGCTGGTTGTATAGGTACATGTCACGATGTGATATTTACTTGCTTGGCCCTGAGACCCCCACATTGAAAATCACCCCCATGCCCAGTGTTTAATGTGGTATTAGGATGTGAGACTTTCAGAAGCTGGGGTGAGTGGGTCCTGACTTTCCGTCTTACTTAAAATACAATAGTGGCTAGCCATAGGCTCTCCATTACTGTGCTGTGGTGTGAGGTCGCAGTTTGTTCTAGCGTGTATGTGTGAGAAAGTGGGGTGTGCTGGTGGACTCACAGAAACCCCCAGTTTGATTTGAAGATTAAATGTGGCTCTTTGGTTCAGCTTTCTGGGTGACGTCTTGGCTTGAGGGCGTCTTTGCTGCTAATGACGCTGTAAAGGAGCCTGGGAAAGGTGGGGGAAATTTAGAGCAAGCTGGGGTGGGGGGGCACACCAGGGCTGAGGCCCACAATCGATAGCGTGCCCGGAGAAGGTCGTGCGCATGGGGCGGGCCCGCGGAGCCGATGCTGGCTGCTGTCTTTTAACAGGCCCGCATTCAGATCTCTCTCGTCAGACAGTGTGTGGTGTCGCGGTACTGTGAGCTGATTGCCAGATCGTTAAACCTCGATTTCCGACAGTTGCCCTGGGCAGCAAACAATCGCTAAAGCGCCACGTATTAAGAGAGTGTGATGTGGGGGCTGAGAACACACACTCACACACACACACACACATATATATATATATATGTAGATATCAAATCGGGGCCAGTTTCCGGCCTCTGGTAACTATGGTGACCCATGAAAAGGGACGTGGAGCTCATTCAGAGCCTACACTAAAGTTACTGAGAAGCCAGCGGCAGACAGAGAGACAGAGAGCTGACCAAAGGGCCAGCAGCTGTAGTTTATTAGCATATATACATACGTCATCCGGCATCCAACCCGTCTAACCCCCCCGTAGTGACACAGGGGCCCCAACTTGTTTATCTGACAAACCGGATGGTGGTGAACAGACAATAAAACTATGGATTATTTTCAGTCCCCCCTACGCAGGATAAAAAAAACCCCTTAAGGTCAGTGGCTGAATCCTGAAACCTGTCGGCTATTTACACTTCCCTTGAAAAGCGGCTGGGTCTACCCCCCCAAGTGTATTTGCGCTCATTAATTACTTTTTTCAGAAGTTCATCTAGTCTGTAGAGCTGATACGTCAGGAGGGAATGAAAGACTCAAAGTAAGCGCCCAGGCAAACATGTTTCCATGATGGCTAGGCTAAAGCTGCTGAGAACTCCCCGGAAGCTTCCATCGTAAAGATCAGCCATTCCATTCCTGCTACACGCCATGTCCTTGAGACTCCATGAGACTCATGGCAGGATTCCTCTGTCCCCCTAGCCGTTCGCGTGTGGCGTCGTTGCAGCCTGAGAGCACAAGCCGCGCGTGTGTGGCGTCCTCGCAGCCTCAGAGTGCTAGCCGCGTGTGTGTGGCGTCGTCACAACCTCAGAGCGCTAGACGCGCGATTGTGGCGTTGTCTCAACCTGAGAGCGCCAGCCGCGCGTGTGTAGCGTCCTTGCAGCCTGCGAGTGCCAGCCGCACGTGTGTGGCGTCGTCTCAGCCTGAGGGCGCCAGTCGTGCATGTGTAGCGTCCTCACAGCCTGAGAGCGCCAGCCGCATGGCGTCGTCGTTGTAGTCGCCTGAGAGTGCCAGCCGTGCGGCGTCATCGTAGTAGTAGCTTGAGAGTGCCAGCCTCGCAGCGTCGTCATCGTAGTAGCCTGAGAGTGCCAGCCGTGCGGCGTCGTCGTAGTAGTAGCCTGAGAGTGCCAGCCGTGTGGCGTCGTCGTAGTAGTAGCCTGAGAGTGCCAGCCGTGCGGCGTCGTCGTAGTAGTAGCCTGAGAGTGCCAGCCGTGTGGTGTTGTCGTCGTAGTAGTCGCCTGAGAGTGCCAGCCGTGTGGCGTCGTCGTAGTAGTAGCCTGAGAGTGCCAGCCGTGTGGCGTCGTCGTAGTAGTCGCCTGAGAGTGCCAGCCGTGTGGTGTTGTCGTCGTAGTAGCTTGAGAGCTCCAGCTGCACACTCATCCGCACCGCGTCCACAGAAACGCTTATTCATGGTAAACGGCATGCCCGTTATATTTCGCCGTATCGATTTTGTATTTCGCTTTTATTGTTATATTGTTGCTCTGCGGGCGAATAAAATTTAATTATATTCACTAGAACCGTAATAACCAACCAAAACTCATTTGAGTGCCAGTAATAAAGCGATTACTTCACCTGGGAATAAGCCATAAAATGGTTTTCATGGGTATGCCTGTGTTTATAAACAGCCGAAAGAGACAGAAGGGACTTGGGGGGGCACAAGCCATATTTTGCCAGTTAATAGGTTGATGACCTTTTTAAAAATTGTATTATTGCTTAGATGGAATACAGTTTACCAAGTGGTTTTATAATGGCGTATAGATTTTCTTCACGGACATCAACGTGAACCGGCCTTGTGTGTATTAAAGACACGACGAACCGTTACTCATGACTGAACATCCCCCTCCCGTACAAGTTCTCTGTGACATTTCAAAGTTATAATTTGAGAAGTCGGTATTTTAAGCTGAGAATTAGCATCAATTTGACCTGCCCTTCTAAAAACACATTACGCTAATGTCTTGTTTTATTAAATAAACCGTTTTACTGGTTTATTTTTCATCTACAGAAAGCTCCGGTGTAAACACAGCCGCGTTGACATGCTGAGGAGGTAACTGTAAAATTTGTGATGCGTCCCGACGCACGGTGTTTGTGAAAAAACATCAGTCTTTGTTTTGGATTTGTCTGTACTCCCCAGGAAACATTTACCTGGTAGGGTGCCCCCCCCACACACCCAAGACGCTCTGGAATCATAAACTTGGGTGGGGAAAATTAAGAATGAAAGTCGGCCATTTTCCTGGCGGCTGATACCCCCAGGAGAGTTACGGCCTTCGCCGCGGGAACCGAGGTGTCCTCGAGGATCTCACGGCGGCGAGCTCGGCAACTTCTCTGCCTCTTTGAGCGTCAAGTCATTTCCTCCTTTGTCAGATCGATAAATCCGGACTATATATAAAATCCAACGGGAAAGAATAACAGCAGAAAGATGCCGCGGGCGTGAGCCGTGCGGCAGTCCCCCCGTGTTTTTGAAGTGTGCGGCAGAGTGATTCTGTTCCTCGTTTGTCACATCGCACGGCATATTACCTCCTCAATACCGCGGTGAATCATGGGATAGCCCCGGGGGGGAATCGCTCGGAGATCGGATGCCAGATTCGGCGTCGCCGCGAATCTCTTCGATCGGGGCTCCAGACGCTTGCCGTTTTCACACCCCTCTCCCCGAGCCGATAGGTGCCACCCCGGTCACTGTGCTCTATTGCTGACGGCGAATGCGAGCTTCTCAGGTGGCGACTTCTGACCCCAGTCCTGTCGCCAAAGGATTTTGGAGAAAATGAGCTGGCACTGAGCGCCGATATAGGTCTGCTTTGGGCTCCGAACCGAACACAGATATCGCAGATATTTTTGAAGCAGGGAACAAGATGTTGCCATCAGTTGTGATGATACCCAGGCAGGGCATACCTTCATTGTGTAATGGGGCCGACTTATCAAGCCCTCGCAGGTAGAGCCGTGTCGTTACCCCACGGAAGTGCTCATTGTGCTCCCGAGACTCGCTATTATACCGACTCGTAGAGCGGCACAAGCGGGATCATTCTTTTTTGTCTAAATTGCAGCACCTCCTGATCCAGAAGGGGGGGGTTAGCCCTTGGCTGAGTTGGAATTGGTCTCGGCAGGGGAGCTACAGGCACAGCACCCCCCGCAGGATGGGGTGTTGCTGCCAGATGGTCCCCCCTGACCCCACTGCCCTGCCACAGGCCTTTATGGATTGAGCGGGAAGGCCGTGCCTGGCGCCTTCACTAAATGTCACTCTGAAGCTTGACAGATGTGCCCAGTGGTGGCACTTTCGGGGGCCGTGGGGGTCAGCGAACATCACGTTTAGATTTTAATGAGTTTCACCGGTGACCTTATGCAGTCACTTCTGATTTATCCCGACTGGAGTAGCTTATAGATCTGCGATTAATGAAGTGAAATTATCCAGACGATGCTTTTAACATAAAGGACAAATATCTTGTGACCATTCCAGAGGTACATTTAGTACCTTTTAGCCAGAGTCCTGATTAAAGGCCAGAGTCCTGATTACAGGCAAGGCCAGGACTCTGGCATTCCTCCAGAACCATGGTGGTCGAGTGTAGTGTTCTCCAGAACATTGAGGGGACCGCCTCAGGCCACAGGGCTTCAGCTACTGTCTCGATGGGAAGACGCAATTCTGGTGGTAACAATGGCGACCGTCTCCCATCGCTAGCAATCGGATGCTGGGCGTCATTCCACTTAAAAGTGCACTTTTCGGTCTGTCCCTCCGAGCTGCAAATGCCACACAACGGCCTCTAAGTCGGTTGCTAGTGAGAGTTCCGAATGTCCACTGGATCACGGGTTCAACTGGTGTAAAGCATCTGGCCGTGGAAGTGAGACATGGAATCGAAAGACTCCCTCAACACACTACTTGATAGCTCCCCAGCAGGCCTATGGCCTAGAAGCAGTGCACCCCCTATCTGTTGGAGGACTACGAGCAACTGCACGCGGGGGCGAGAGAA
>JAODKN010000050.1:3822427-3840408 GCA_026774425.1 Petrocephalus zakoni | reverse complement strand
TTTTGCAGCTCCGGTGACCATCTAAGTGTCCATCTTCTGCAAACTTCAGAATTTCACAGAATGTGCCACCCGGGTACTGGTCATCTGCTGTCTCGTCCGTACTGCTCATGTAGCATACGTCATATGTACGTCATACATTTCACCTTCTATATAGCAAACAAGTGCGTTTTCGGCCATAGTGCATGTTCATGCACCTAAAATCACACACCATACTCATGTAACGTGTCCTCACCCATTTCCCCTGGCGACTGGCATCTGGGAAATCAGCGGCTGTTTCCTCTGAGGCCGGGAGGACATGGGTAGCGAGAAACCCTCGTATCCCCGGCAACGTCCTTTTTCCAAAGTGTTTAACGGCACAATTGGTCTCTACTGAAAGTGCGGCGGTAGATGTGGCTATAAGCATCTCCTTCCTTTGGCAGCAACGGCGCGCTCCATTAGCAGACCTGTTTTGATGTACCTGCCCTACTTTAGAGAAAGGGAAGTTGTTTACAGAAATCGGTGATGGCCCACCATTATCTGTGCCATTGCGGTAGTGGGAGGGGCGGTGTTCGGCGGATTTCGCGGGGTTGGCAGGGTCGGGAGCTAGCCGCCGAGTAACGGGCACGGCTTGGGATGGCTTGGCACACTTCAGACCCGGCAGTAGCCCGTGGGTTAATCGGAGGCCTGTTTTTTGAGCACGACCCGCTCTGATTGGGTTTGTGAAGCAACCCGAGGCCAGAGTGTTGTTTTCATACGTCTCGCTTCGTGTTTATGCCTGGTTCAGAGGGAGCAAGTCCTAATTACGGGTGAACGAGCCGGTGATGTACTTCACGCTGTTATTGAGGAGGGGGGTTAAGGTGTCAGGGGGGGTGTAGGGACCAGACTGGCTAGTGAAAGCCATAGTAAATCCATCTTTTTTTAAAAAAGGTTTTTCATCGCAGCTGTCACCGGCACCAACATCTTCCTGCCCTCTGGATGAGAAGAGGCCGTATTTGCTCATCAGCGTTCTTAACAATCGCCTGTTGCCGTGGAGAGGCGTTTAAGATGAGGGGGCCAATCAGCTTGCCTGAGTGAAGGAGGCAGCCTGGGGGCCAGCCCAGAGATCCCCTTGCTATCGTCCTGCTCCTCGCAATAATCTACTCCAGATCCTTAGCTGCTCCGTCTGCGCTTCGGCCACTGCCCCCGAGGGATTGTCCCGTGCCCCGCACGCCTCTGCTACCTGATGCCGTACTTAAGCCATAATTGATGCAGTGTGCTGCTTTTTTTAAGTGTTACAGCCTGGGGGGGTTAGCAAAACCATGGACAATGTGCTTGGGATCGTCATTCCCAAGATCACATGGCCTCAGTCATCCTAAATGCTGATGTCCCGTGAATGTCTTATGAGTCCATGTCCATCTCCAGAAAATTGCCCCAAATGACCTTGGCTTAATCGGCAGTTTATTAAATCATTATGCGGCCCTTTTCCTAAATGGCTCCTTTTCCTTGGGCCCCGGGGGCCTCATTGCTCTTATTGTTTTCGCCCTGGGACGGCTGCTCTTCCCTACGACGGTTGCCTTGGGTGACGTTTTTACAAGTGCTCTGCATTGATCCTCTTAATTGTTTGTTAAGTCCACAATAAAAGCGGGCATTAATGCTCGGGCACCCGCAGGGAGGGGCCATGGCCTGGCTGCCTGATTGCCAGCACCAGCGAAGGTCCCCCTGCCAAATTTTATGTGTAATTTTACATACTGAAGAATCCCTGACCTTAGCGGTTTGACGGGGTGGACGTGGCATTACAGGCCTGGCAGGGTGGGCGTGACATTATAACCCTGAAAATGAGCATGTGACACATCTGAGTGAGTCGGACTGTGGCCATAGCCAGATTGTCCATTGTAGTCTTTACATCCAGAGATTTTTGTTACATATGCAGGTGATGAAAGGTTGCACTGTGGGCCTGGGTCAGGTCATTAGGAGTCACACTGTTGGGTCAGGTGATTAGGAGTCACACTGCTGGGTCAGGTGATCAGGGGTCACACTGTTGGGTCAGGTGATCAGGGGTCATGCTTCTCCTACTGGAAACTCTTTCCTGCCCAGATGACTTCAGGGGGGGATACTGACTGTCCTGCACACACAATTAAACACTTCATGCCATTTACGCAGCCACCCAAGGCACACATGAGGCACGTCTTAAAAGCCAATTATCCTCCAATGTCCTTCTGCCAAAATGAGGGCAAGGAATTCGTTACGATCCCTCGATAGTAATCAGACTCCCACCACCCCCCCACCCTCTGGCTCTCAGCTGTCCCATGCATACCAAGCCCCTCAAACCTCTGACCCAGTGAACCCATGCCTCTGCGGTTCTGGGTTTGGTCCAATCCCCAGCCACGTAGCTCAAAGGGTCTGGGCTGACCCAGTCGCAGAAAGGTCACCGGCGCGGTGTTGGGTCGCGGCCCGCGGTTCCTCGGCTGCGGGCCTCCATGTTGCTCTGTGGCGATGCTTTTGCTTTTGATCTGGGGGAGATTCGCCTCGCCGCTTTAGAGCCAGATGGGATTTCATTCAGAAGAGCGGTGGAGGCAGAGAGAGAAGTGGGGGGGGCTTGTTTACAGTGGGTATGGATGAACACCCCCCCCATGTTTCACCTGGGGGAAAAGTGAGCTTAGATCTGCCAAGGTTTCGTGTCTGCCGTGGGGGGTGGGGCAGGACAGATCGCTATAGTGATAGCGTCCGGATCTGCCTTTATTCTGGCTCAGCCTCCGGTGTGCTGGTGCTGGTTTTGTTCTTTCCAGGCCTAAAGAGCTGCGCCCCCCCCCAAACCCCCTGGGTCTCCCAGTAGTGAAGGAAAAGTGGTCTATTTCCACCCCTGGCATTGGCCAAATCGTGAACACCACGGTTTGCACCACCGGCTTGTACGGGTGGCCATTACGGGCCTGAGGGAGAATCACGGCCCGATCCCTCCCACTCAGAGTCAAAGCCCCCCAAGAGGAATACGTGTCAACGGGTATTAAACAGGAAGTAGGCATCTGACTGTGGAACAGACCGACCAGTTCTTAAAGAGACAGACCCACGCCACAGTGCGAGAATCACTAAAAACTCTTCAAAAGTTACAGATAATTATACTTACAGATAATTATAAAGTTCATCGTAATTATTGTGGAGAATTAAAAGATATTAATTTAGCTGCTCAATAGGAAGTTAGTATGAATGCAGGTTAATTTTTTTAATTTTTAATTTTTTTCCCACGTTTATTAAGTAATTATACGATCGGTAAGTTGGCTGCGTTTTATGATGAGGCTGAGGACTTACGGGGCAGGTTAGCCAGCTCTAGGCTGCCGTCGGCGGACTTCATTTTACTGAACAAATCCGGGGTGGAGCTCATTCCAGGTAGCGGGTTTCGTGATTTTATGAGTGCTTCATGGGTAATGCCCCCCCCCCCCCCCCAAAAAAAAATGGGACAATGTGTTTGCAGCCACAATGAGGATGGGGAGCTCGCGAGAACTGGGCCAGCGTCTGGCGGGACGTATTGGCAGACAGAGCGGATGCACGTGCAGACGGAGCGCATGGACATGCAGACGGAGTGCATGCAGATGAAGTGGAGACTGGGTGCCCTCCTTTCTTCTGGGGGGGGCTTTTTTTAAAGGATCCTGTAAGTACAGGGGCACTGGTGCATTTCCCGAAAAAGATGTTTTGTAAAGTGCAGGTGCTGTGGTTGGGGGGGGGGGTGGATGGAAGCAGAGCCCCCTCTTTGGTAGAGGAGAAGCTTGCAGCTGAGAGACCTGAGCTTGATGTTGGGGGGTGGGGGGCTCTCCTCTTCCGGGGCCGGAAATTGACTGAATCCGTTTCTACCGCCGGCTGGTGAGCGTGTTACGGCACCGGGGGGAGCATATATGCTTTTGGGCCAAAGTATGACTCCTGGCCTGTAAGCTTCTGGCGGAGGCCGTGGTGTGCGCCCCCTGCTGGGGTCTTGCACACCATGCAGACACTTTAATTATAGCAGTCCCATTGTGCACAGCTCGCAGGCTCTGCATCGTACAGAAATCCGGGGGCCTGCGTGGCAGTTGATGTTCTCTTTTACCCCCCCCCCCTCCCCTTTTTCTTAGGCGCTTGGGCCAAACCCAGCCGCAGTGGGGGGGAGGGTCGCATTAGCCCGGTGCTCCTGAGGCTGGCGGCGTTGGCGGAGGGGCGATCCTCAAAGCGTCCGTGTCCGATCGCATTAGCTGCTACGTTAGCTTCATTAGCGCTATCAGACGGAGGAACCTGCAGCTGGGAAATGGACTGTTTTTAATTAATCAGCGATCCTGCCCACATAGTCTGAGGGGGAGCGAGCAAATGCAGAGCCGGCGTGGAATTAAGAAAAGCAGAGAGTTTGTCTATTAAAAACCAAATCCAATTAAATATGTATAATTCCGCTCCCTGACGACTCTGCCGCCTTTCCGGCCGGGGGCCTTCGGCTGGATCCGCACTGGCAGGGTGCACAGCCTTCTGTGATCTTAGCACATGTCTGCCGTCGGAACGGCTGCTTGCAGGATCCACAGCGCAGAGAAAAACACGGATGATCGGCTTTTTCTTTCTGTTTTACCCCCCTTCATTGTGTTATTATACATGCTCCGATTTATTGGTGGGGGAGGGAGGCAGGGGTGTGCTTGGAATTGAGGAGATGAAATTTGGACAAAATAGAACAACAGACAGCGGGAATTAATGCCGGTTGTTGGCCGATCAATCACAGAGCCGCTTCCTCATTAGCGATCGCGGGTGATCGCCGGCGCACCCGTCATCCCCATCGATCATTTCCCAGAATGCACTGCAACAGGTAGCGGTTAGGGGGAGGAACGGGCCTCTGAGTCGAGGTCACAGGGCTCCTCTCTGTGTCTGCGCGGACGGCCGCTTTGCGTGCGCGGAATAGAGGAAGGGAGAGATGGCGAGAGAAGGAGGGAGAGGAGGATGACGGATGGATAGAGAAGAATGGAGAGGAAGCACGAGGATGATGCAGATAAAGGGAGAAAGAGGAGGATATGCAAGGTGAGAGAAGAAGGAACGAGGGATCGGGAGTGGAAAAAGGGGACAGGGAACAGAGAAAGAAGGAGATGGGGAGAGAGAGAGAGAGGAGGTTGGGAGAGGTGTGGGAGAGTTTCAGAGAGGATACAAAAGGAGTGAGAGAGTGAAAGAGAGAGAGAGGGAGAGAGAGAGTGCAGACCTGGAAGCGTCTGCATGAGTGCCGTTTGCGGCCATAATGCATTAGGAGCTTATTAAATCTTCACAGTGCGAGACAGGAGAGCGGTACCGCGTTCACGGGCCGTGAATAAAGCGGAATATGGGCAAAAGACGGGAATAAAAAAGGGAGCGGCTGGCAGGTAAGGGATAGGAGGCAGAGGCAGCAGCGTGGCGCTCGGCCGTGTAAAGTCAAGCCTGGAGTGACATACTGCGAGGCCGGGCCGAGGCCAGCGACACTGCCGAGCGGGTAAGCGCCCCATGAGCCCCGGGGTTTGTGAGTAAAACCAGTACAGTGATCCCGATTGGCTGGAACTCGCCTTAAGCAAGGGGGCGTCCCAGCTTTCCCTGGTTTCCATGGAGCCGGTGTCCCACACATGGGCCCTTGCCGCTCACACACCGGTGTATTTTTAGAGACACCCCCCTATGCGGCTACCTGCTTCACTAAAGGCTGTGATGGGTCTCTCTGGGACACAAAGATGTCAAGGGGCCCCCAGAGCGGGTGATAAAAGAAGGATAGTGAAGTGGCGCCCCCCAAAGGCGCAGCCTGACGGTAATAACAGGCACGATAGAAAGTAACCGATGAAACGTGGCCTTTGATCGAGAGAGGGATTCCGGCACTTTCCTGAGCCGCCCTTCCAGGGACGGACCGCTGAGGGTCGTCTCTCTCCCAGCTGGGTGTCCCACCCCCCTCTAACCCTCAGTGTGGACCTTTCACTTCACGGACCAGGAGGCTGGTCCTGGATCTACCCCAGACAGCAGGGAACACAGCGGGATAAATCATTATGATTGGAATCACCAGATAGTCCTTTGGCTGCGGATTTTTCGCTTCGATGTGTTGAGAGATTCCCCGTAAGAGGACTGCGTTGCTGGGTCAGATCGTACAGAGCGGCCCGCGTGCCCACAAAAGGGCGGGGTTTGCGCAGGCTGTCAATCTACTGCTGATTTAAACCCAGTGGAACCTGGACAGCTGATTAAGCCAGCCAGTTATCAGGAGTGTGCGGTGTTCGTGCCCATCGCGGGGACTGCAGGCCGCGTGTGTCAGTGTGAGTGTGGGAGAGTGATCTAAGTGGGCAAATGGATCCAGACCACGATGCCCTCCCCCATTCTCCCGAAAGACAGATGGACTCGCGGTAACCTTAGAAGCCGATGCATGATGACCAGTAGCACCATTGTCCATCCGTCAGCCCCGCATGCCCTGGGTTACCGATCTGCCGTTGCCATGACTCCCAAGAGGTGATGTCACCATCACAGTGGAATTGGACGGCAGCTCTCAGGACCAAGTTGGACTCGTCATAGTGGCTCATGTCGCCCTCTGGACCCGGAGCAAGTGTCCGGCAGACTCCCTGCGCTCGGACCATATGGAATCCCTCCTTGCTTTTCGACGTTTTTGAAAAGTGAGGTGTGTAGATCTTGGAGATTCAGGTGGTCAGTTGGGAGGTCCCCGGCGCATACGTGACCACTGAGCTGTCCCGACCTTTAGCATCCTGCTCCTTCATGCACTCAGGCCAGCACAGCTAGCCGGGTAGTAAAGCGCGAGTAAGTAAGATCTCTCACCTTCCAAAGTGAAATCTGCTCTGAGTGATGGCTGTCTACCATCGAGGGAGCCCCTGAGGATCAGGGGTCACGAGAGCTGCCCAGACTTCCTGTATGTACCCCCCCTCCAAAAAAAATCGCATGCTTTCTTCATCCTCATAAATCAGCAGTTGTCATAACCCCCCCTGTTGCCACCACTCACACCCTTGTCATGGTTCTTGGTTCTGGTTCACAATTCGGGGGTGGGGGTGGGGGGGGGCTCACCGCTGAGCCGGATAAAAAGAAAGCAGGAAGTGGAGATGAGTGATCATTTGCTGCAGGCCATGCAGCGGAGATGTCGGTGTGCCGCTTTGCTGCATCAAAACAGGATATTCTGTGGGATTCTTCGAGAATGCATGTACATGCAGCAGAACATCACAGGCTCTTTGTCACTCCTCTGTGAAGAAATACTTCCAGACCTTCGCACACCTTCAATTTCTTTTGTACCACTGGAATGTTTTTTTTCAGTTTCCGGACACTGTTTTGATGTCTTGGTAAATAAACCAGAAGCCTTTAGGCTCTGGTTTTCCACTGAGCAGTCTGCAGTGTCCTGAAAAATGACAATAAAGGGGAAGTGAACTTCTTTCAAGATGGGGAATAAAAAGATCTGTCATGTCATAGCAAAAGAAAAGGCGTGGGATGTGGGCCTGTGTCCGTGCTGCAATTAAACCTCGGCCATCGCAGTTGCATGTTGTGCTCTGGCCACTTCTAGCCAGAAAATTAAAAAATAAAAGGACAGTCGGCCAACTGGAATTACGATTATACATTACACCGGTTACATCAATATCGCATTGTTTTTAAAAAGAATTTATGACATTTGATATAAAAAAAGGAAAAAAAAAAAACACAGAACATGCCATTTCTCAGTCTGACCCAGTAATGATCGGGTCAGAACCCCTAATATAGGGACTTCTGATCACAGTGATTAAGATGAGCATTTGAAATAAGGACTTTAGAGTCCCAGGGGCAATTAAGTGCAATAGAACAGATGAAGGCACTAAAATAAACTAGCCCCTCCCTCCCCGGTCCTTTGGTCCTTAACTCTCAGTTCACCTGCTACTGACATATGCCGGTTACCTAATAATCCATAAATCGGCCCAAACACTGCCAGCAGCTCTCCTCTGTGCAAGTAAGAGGCAGACTCTTGCCGTTATCTATTCTGTGGGGACGGGGGGGGCGTACCCTGAACTTCCTGCTCTTTGAATCGAGGCGACTGCTCTACGCCTCGCAATCCATCGACCGTGCTCTTAGCTTATCTTCTGAGGGACGTTTTGGTCCTTTTGGGCCACGGTGCTGTGGTCATCCCACAGACGCCAGTGGGGTGCCCCAGGGACGACCCCAGGGGGTGTGGCTGAAGCTCTGTGTGACCTGAGTCTGTGCCCCCTGGCTCATTAACCAGAGCAAGGCCGTCTCACCGGTACACCTGTCTCGGTGAGGTTTATCAGGCTTGAAATAAAGCCGGGGTTTGGGCCGCCCTGGAACCTGACATCGGCCATATCGCTTTGATGATATATAGAGGGAGGATAAATGGACTCCAGTGGCCCTGACTGACAGGTCACTGACTTACTTTGGATGAATTGCACTTTGTTGTGGTCCTCAATGGGAGTGGGGGCGTGAGGAGTGATCAGTGTGCATATTTTGGGTACGGCTGTAAGAGGCCCAGCCCAGAGTAATGGTGGAAGGCTGTGGTTGGCACAGCCTGGGAAATGTGTATTATACTCCATGGTCACAAATCCTCAGTCAGCTTGGGGACAAGGGAGAGGTCACCGAGGTCACACTAACCCTAGTCCTAACCCTCCTCACACTTTGCTGGCTCTTCAGAATAAAAGTGCTCAAATTCCTCTTAAGACAGAAGGATACCAAGAAAGAAAAAATCTTACAGGACGGTTTGCCCAGGGCGCCGGCCTGCTCACAGGGCTGGAATGGATACTGCCCCCGCTTTTAGGTTTTCTTTTAATTTCCTTCTTACAGGCATCATGTTTGCTTAAGGGTCTGAATCCCTGAGCTGGCAGATCGACGCTGAAAGTTGCCGGCAGGCTTGATGTGTTTCTTCTGGAATTACCTTTTCTTGGAGGCTGCGAATCTCTGGAGGTTGTACGAGGTTTGAAGAAGGCCACTTCATAGTGGAAAAATCCCAATGGGACGGTATGGTCTTCTCAGTGCTGCCACCGTCCTTTCATTCTGTAAAGGTCAGCAGGGTGGCTGCTCGCCTCTGTTACAGCGAGCGGACCGTAACCATGGCCTTCAGACCCTCATTTACAGTCGATGCCATCAGCATGCACAGTTTTTTGAGTCTGAAGGCTGTTGCTTGCCCGTTCTTCAGTCCCGCTGAACCATGCTGCATAATTTGTGTGCTGACCTACTGGTTGTCTTCAAGTGACCTCTCAAGCTTAACAGAACCGGTGTCCTTTTGAAGGACTGCAGTTTCTTCTTCTTCAGATACTCCCGAGTTTCACTGATCGCTGAAATCAATCATCTACTCGCTTCGTATCGTGTCGCACGTGTCCTCTGCGTCGTCTGATCTGTTGTAGTGCTGGTAAGTCATGCCGATCCGATTCCCCTCCTCCTCTCCATTGGCCTGCCCATTGAAGGTCACCATGTTCGAGGTTAGAGGTCAACGCCATGACCATGCTGGGTTGCCAGGCACTCTTGGAAGCATGAAGGAGACAGGCTTCTTCATCGTGCCAAGGAGCGGCTAGGCCCTCATACCTGACGCCACATCTTGTCCCAATTTTGGATAGTCGAGATGAAAAGAAGATGGAGTCATCACTCCCTTCACGTTTCTGTGGAATAAGATATAGAGCTGTCATGCTGAACTCCAAGGACGAGGGGGAAGATGTGAAAGGCGAAAAAAAGAACACATAAAACTTTTATTTTTTCGCTTAACATGCTCTGGCTCTTTATTTAGCTTGGATTTGCACCACGTCCCACAGTTTGAAATCAAATTTGAAATCTCGGGTCTGAGAACTGTCAGTAATGTGGCTTTGGGGAGTGAGTGCGGCGGCTCACGGGACACCGCACCGTCTGCTACGGCTGACGCCACAGCCCGTAGTCGGAAGGCGAGGCCCCGCCTGACGTGGAGACGTCTGCCCGCTCGTGAGCAGAAAATCGAGTTGGAAACCAGACTTTGCGAGAGGAATACTAAAGTGTTTGTCAGCCCGTGGAAGATTTCTAAGGCGGCGTGCATGATAGCATGGCAGGCTATAGTCTCCGAGCACAAGACGCTTCGTGTTTAGCCTTACCGGTGTAGATAGTGTGGCTGTGTGTAATCTCCTAGCTTTGTACGCCTTGTGTTTATTTTTCGAAGCGCTGATAGTAAGGCAGGGTATACTCTCCCAGCTCCGTAATTTAGCCCAATCAGTTCATCTTTATCACAGAATGTTTTATAGTCCCTTTTTCTGCAAGCCGTGCCAAGTTGGCCTGTTGAACCCAACTGCTCCCAACCCGCTTCCATTGGTTTTCATCAATCTTATGAATTTCCTCAATTTCCCCTGGCCATTTTATCTGGCAAATGAGAGCGAGAGGGTGGGAAAAAGGTCAAGCATCCGGCCCAGTGGGTATAAATGTTTGGATTTTGAGTACCATGGGACACGCTTCAGGACAGAGGGTCCCGTGGGGGGTATTGATGTCTAACGAGCTCTCTGAGCACTCGATCTTCCAGCCGTCTTCGTCGGAGCGCCAGGCCTCATTAGTAGTTTACATTAAGCCCAACATTTCGATTACTGCCCCCCCCCCACCCCCCTTGACATTTCCCAAGCGAAAGCTAATTGTCTCCTACAAAAGGAATGTGAAACTAGGAGTGGGAAAACTGTGCTAAATTAAAATTAAAACGGCACCAAAGCACTACATCATAACAAGCATCAGAGCGTTCTGTTTTATGACAAAATCCTTCAACATCCCTCAACTGATATCCTGCCCGAAGAAAATGGTAATTTAACCTGGTTTCGGATCTGGAGGTTTCTCACGCTCGGTACCTTGCTAAAGGAGGCTGCATCAGGCCCCTGGGATCCTCAGGTCTGTGTCTTTATCATCACATTATCTGCTGGCCTACATACTTTATAGGGTTACGGTACGGGTTGTTGAGGTTAACTTGGTTACCATTTATACGCTCCCACGAGCTGACTTATTTTAACAAACAGCTAAAGCCGTTTCCATGGTAGCATCGGATACCTCTAACGTTGACCATATTTGTAGTGGCATCCTAGTTGTTTATTCTTTTCTCTTTGTGTACCGCCGGGCTGTCAGAGCTGAGAACAGAGTCACTTTCATGGTCTCGTCCTCATTAGGATCGCACCACACTGTGGCCCAGAAATTGCGCATTTTAGAAGCAGCTTGAGTCACAGCTTTTCCGGTTGTTTGTTTCTCGGGGCTGTGTGTGGCCACCGTCGGGAGGCCGCGTGCCAGGCCTGTGACCGGGGCACGCATGACGAATGGCGGGGTGATTATAGCGAGAGCCGGGACTGGATGGGGTTTCCAGGAGGGAGCACGCTAGCTGAGCGATAGAGACAGCGCTGTTTGCAGGGGTCAGTCACCATGGACGCGCCGTTTCGCCGACGCGTTTCTCCTGTCGTTCTAAAGGTTGGCGAGGAAGGGCTGTGAAAGGTCCCGTGGTGATATGCTAATGAGCTCATGAATAATGGAGGAGGTTGGCTGCAGGTCACCGCCGCCACCCACTGGGCTTCGTTTATTTATTTTGTTTGTTGTTTTGTTTGATTATTATTGGAGGCATTTGGTTGGTAGTAAACTACTGTGTTCCGGATGTGGAGGTGGTAAACGAATGTGGTATGAGATGTGGGCTGGGTGCCCTTAAAATTTTCCGCTTAGCGGTCTCCCAGAGGAACGGACGGGACGGAAGCAGCATTCTGTGGCGGCTTGTCATATGAGGGCCAACGAGAAGCTTAAATGACGCTGGTCTTCAGCCTGTCCCACTGCCCAGAGTGAACAGCGCATGCTTGGGCTGTTAAGAGCCGCTGTCTGAACGCGTCGGCCCATGTCCCCTCCCTATCCTCACTAATCTGCTTCTGCATGTTACCTCAGAATGGTGCGTCTGTTTTCATATAATTAGACGGCAATATCTAGCTCTTTAAGAAAGTGCTCGTTGAAGGCCGCCCGCATCAATGAGTGCAGTAATAGTCATTACTAAGTTAAAACTCTAATTTATCAAATGGTCTCTGTATGGCGGAAGAGTAAAAAAAAGGATAAAAAGCCTTGTTCTTCTTGTGGTCTTGATAGCTGCTGCTTGTAAAAACTTTTAATAGCATTGGTATTAATATGCGTATGTTGTGTTTGGTATATTTGGCGGAGAAATGCCAGTTTTTCTACTTGAGTGTTCTCCATGACTTTGTTTCATGCTTCACCTGGTGCACACACGCAGACACACACAACCCTGAAGGATTCAGTAATCTCAGATAGGTGGGATCTTCATAGAAACATGGGGAGAAGCAGCAACATATAATAATAATCAGCCGTGGTCTTCAGAAGGGTATCATGGAGGTGCAAGGAGGTACACATTTCATTTATATTCTTACAGACACATCCGTGCCCCCTTTAGGGTCCTCACACGTAACATCCCTGGATGTGGCTTGCACCAAGTTTAGTTCACAGGAGGAAACATTGAGGACAAGGTCAACTATGCGGGGTGTCAAAAGCAGGTCTTGAGGGGACAGCCTGCATGTGACTTGAGTTCCAGCCAATGCACTTCACTTAAATGGGCCAATTAACATTTACACCTTCTGTTTACCCATAATCCACTGCGGCAGATTTAGTCTTTCCTTGAGTGTGGCATAGTATCATGATAATCCGGGTTTGTTTTATCCCTTTTTAATAATGCCAATTATTATTTTAATGCTGTTTTAAATTTAACGCATTGCCTGTGGCACTTTCAGTGTTGGTCATGATAAATAAAAAATTCTTCACAATTGTTTTTTTTTTTTTTAAGCTTTGTCTTTTTATCGAAAGCCTAATTATCAATTAATTAACCTGAGGAAAGCGCGGCCCCTGATTGGCTGGCAGGACCCTGTTCAGGCTTCAGTGGAATTTGCCAGCTGCTGTGGGGAATATACAAGGCTTATAGTTCCATAGATTCAGGTGTGGGAGAGAAAGGGTGGGCACCCTCTACCATCAAGTTGATGCATTTCAAGCTCAACCAAGTATGTTAAATAAGAGGGGAAAATGCCCCGATGTGTGCAGTCTAAGTCCCCAAGCCTTCCATAGGCCCTTATCTGTGAGCCTGGAAGCGGGTGTCTAGGAAGGTTTTGGTTCCTGACCAAGTGCAGAGCTAAAGGCATAGAGCTGTCAAAATTACTGCTGGATGTCTAAATTTATAGTGCCAGTCTTATACCTTAGGAGGAAGGCAGGAGGAGAAAGCTTCACAGCTGCTGTTCCTGGTGGGGTCATAGCACACACCCTGTAAGCATGGCATTATGATCAAAGGGCTTTTTATAGATTACTAAAAGAACCTGCTTAAACTGTATCAAAGATAGTTACCCGATGGAAACCTGACGGAGACTTCTCTCTTCTCTCTTCTTGCATTTTTCCATGTGCTGACGCCTCTGCCGGTTGCTCGGATGACAGGTGAGTGCTTCTCTAGCACCATTTCTCATTGCTACTTGCGGTGAACGTGTGCATTTTCTGGAGGTCAGGTGTTTTAAGCACCAAGGCCCGGTGTTCTGC
The DNA here is from genome assembly GCA_026774425.1 of Petrocephalus zakoni. Lineage (NCBI taxonomy): Eukaryota > Metazoa > Chordata > Actinopteri > Osteoglossiformes > Mormyridae > Petrocephalus > Petrocephalus zakoni. Next base: position 3,826,998 of record JAODKN010000050.1, on the reverse strand, counting down.
AGGGAAACAACATAACCCTGACATTTGAACCCTGACACTAACAGGGGTACCTTTGAGCCCAATGTCCTGTATGAAAGTACCTAACATTATATTGATTACTACTGAATCAGAATCCCTATCCAGAGCTTCTGTACCCGCAGTAGAGGTTGTTCTGAGTTGCTGTCTCTGTTGAGCGAAACATCTCTGGCGGTCTGCCATTCGTATTCAGCACCTCACTCGGTCCAGCAGAGTAACCAGACCTTCCCCTGGCTGTACACCTCTATCTGTGAGCAGAATTAATGCTGGTATGTTCCACAGACTCCCTCATTTGCCGCAATTCCATTGTGCCCTACTGCAGGTCACTTTTGGCAGCCCTTTCGTTCTGGTGATGATCTAGGGGGAGGGTTAGTAATAAAGCAGTTTGGCTGTGTGGATTCGCTGGGGTACCTTTGAATGGTAATGGACATGTGTCATGTGGCCCAAAGCAGGTCAAAGCATGCATTGGAATGGTCAAACAACCAAGTCGGAGTACAAGCAGTGAAGGTCAAGCTAGCAGCTCCAGTCATGCATAGCAAAGGCTGAGCTAGCGGGTTGGAGCATGCATGGCAAAGGTCGAGCTAGGGGGTTAGAACGTGCATAGCCAAGGTCGAACTAGTGGGCAAGAGCATGCACAATGAGCGTTGAGTGGGTCGGAGCGTGCACGACAAAAGTGGTTGAGTTAGCGGGTCGGAATGTACACGACTAAGTTCAAGCTAGTAGTTTGGAGTGTGACTGGCAAAGGTCGAGCTAGCAGGTTGGCTTGTACATAGTGGAGGTCAATCTAGTGAATTGGAATGTGCATTGTCAAGGTCAACCTAGTGGGTTGGAGGGTACTTGGTGAACATCTAGCGAGTTCAAGCATGCACTGTGATGGTTGAATTAGCTGGTCAAAGAGTGTACTGCGATGGTTGACCTAGTGGTCATCCTAGTGGTTCTGAGTGTACACAGCAAAGGTCGAGCTAGCAAAATGGATCATGCTTGGAGAAGGTTCAGCTAGCAGGTCAGAGCATGTACCTCAAAGCTTGAGCTAGTAGGTCTGAGCATGAAGGTTGAGCTAATGAAGGAGGAATGGTCCATTTCTGTCGTATAATAGTCCATGTGACCCGTTTGTCTAGTCTCAACCTCCTGTAATGGTCAACAAAGTTATTGTAGCAGAGTTTATTTACTCAACATTTTAGCTACTTTAGGAAGCTTAAATTTTAACAAAGCAATTACCTGGGTCACAAGCCATCATCCGGGTCATCAGCCATTTCAGTTGAGAACCTTATTTTTCTTACTTAGATTATACAATGGTGCAGTCAACAAACACAAAAAAGCCTCAGTTTTTATTTGCGTGTTCCCTAATCTTTTGCAAATCCTTGAGGTTTTAACCAAACACAGACAGATGAAACAAAACAAAACCTCGGCAAGCTGGCCTCTCGGAAGACGCAGAATCGCTTCTCCATCACACCGTGTCGCTGGGCTTTTGGCTCCTTGTCTTTGCCCACCGTCACGTTCACATAAATGCTGCTGGCACTCTCCAGCCCTTTGGACGCTCGGGGCACCAGCTAGCATAGCGGCTAAGGAACTGAGCCGGGTGCCAACAGAAGGTTCTGCCGTCGTACCCTTGTTAAGGGGATTTGTACTGATTGCTTCAGTAACTTTAAATAAGTTATTAAAAATGGTAAGCCGCGTAGCTTATTCCATAAAAGCTAACCACTAATCTAGTAACTGGCAGATCCCAAATCCTGTGCTCCTGTTTTCTTTATTTATTTAGGAAACCATGGTGTTACAATACCGCCTTTGTGCAAATAATGTTGTTTTCTGTCTCACAGCATCAGCCAAGCGTAAGCTGCATGATAAACAAATATTTTATCGTAAAGACAAAGGGCTCAGCTGAATCCGGGTTTGTATCAAGCCTGGATGGGTGATATTACCGCTAATCACGGTGCGGGCGAATGCCGCGTGTCATGCTAAAATCTCTTCCGGATGAGTCACACGGGTGGTTATGCTTCAGTTCAACATAAGCTGAAAAATCGACCATAAGAATCTCCGTTAGAGCTCCACATTAGGGGGGGGGCTTTTGATGACACAAGCGTTGGTTTGCTAGTCTGCCTGCATCAAATGCAATTCAGCTCGCTTGACATTCTGAGACTGTAATGACTTGTTTAATTTTGGTCCGCAGATCAGCACCATGGTTTGCCGAGATTTAAACAATTACGGGCAAAGGAATGTCAGTAGGAACACAGCAGTTGGGGGGTTGGCTGGGTATTCAGGGATGCTTATCCAGTGCAGAGTTGTGGTTGACCTGGAGCTTGTCCCAGAAGGCACAGAGTGTGAGAGGGGGGACGCCTTGTTCGGAGTGCCAGGGGTACATAATCCTACCCTGTAAATAGCTTTCTTGATAAACTTAAACAACATGATACTTAAGCTTTTAGTTCTGGGTTTTCGGCTATGGAATCCTGTACCGGGTGCCGGTCGGCTGTGATGGATGCTGAAATGAAGTGGGCCTCTTAGTTGCTTTCTGGTTCACAGGGCTTGCCGGATAATCCGCCAAAGGATATCGCAGCTTTTACCGCATGTGGGAGCGGGGGGGCGGGGGGGGTTGTTGTGTGAGTGGCAGTTTGTTTTTTGGTGGGGGTGGGGTTGCCGAGATGCGGCTGCGTCTCGCTCCTGTCCCGTTTCCATTCCTGTCTTGGACGTTCAGCCTTTTCATTCATCTCGATAACGTGACCGTGACTAGAGAAATGGGGGTGATGGGTTGGTGGGGTGAGGGGGGTGCTGTTGACTGGCTCTCCAAGGGACACTACATGAAAACGTTAGTGGGCTTTGATCTTGACAGGCCTTTGAAGATGCGGTGCTTCCGTACCGGGAAGCACCAGGCAAGGCTCCCGCCCACTGCATTCAATATTGATTGGAAGCTGTTTTTTTATTGGGCAGGATATGAGAGGAGCCGGAGTGGGTCAGGTAGATTACCCACTGACCTCCATGTGACCTCTTCTGTGGTTTTTTTGTCGGGGGGGGGGGGGGCGTTAAGTCTGCCGTTCAGAGGGTCACAACCCCATTTGCTCGCTTCTCGGTGAATACAGTTTGTAGTTATTGCTGGGGTGCTGGTTTACCCATGTGGTTCACACAGATTTTGTCATTTAAGGAATTTGAAGGCATTGCTTCCTGATTGGTTGAGGAAGGAGGAATGAAAGCACTACAATCTTATTGGGTGAGAGAAGGGGGATGAAAGCAATTCTGATCTGATTGGTCGAGAGTAGTGACGACTCCACTGATTGGGTGAGGAAAGAGAAGTAATGGTGCGTTCGTTCATCCCGATGAAGTCGTACATTCCGAGGTGCGAGACGTCACACCCGACCAATTTCCCGTTTGAGTACATTTTGGAACAAACATGGGTGCCTCCACGAACACGCTGTTTTGTTGTAGTCTGAGCACAAAAAAGCTCACGAAAAGACATTTAATACTTCACATGAAAGACCATGTGCGATTACATTCATGACTAGAAATACATTTCATAAAATAAACATTTTAAAATGTTTATAAAATAGAGAAGCAGTGAAACACTTATTATTGACTGTGTAAGCTGCCATGTTGAAATGACGTCACTGGGGAATCTCGTACAACAAAATTCTCTCCGACTCAGAAAAGGAGAGTGTTTCCGACAGGCAGTGACGTTTTTGTCCGAGTGACTCGGAGAGAGAGAAACAATCGCAGGATTAAGGAACTGAGGGTGAGGTAATGGTAAAGAAGGCTGAGCACTAACATTCCTTGTTTCTGTAATTCTAATGCGTAAAATTCCGTGAAACACAGACTGCAATCTAAACTGCAATATAATCATGAAACATTGTTTCATACCTCTTTAAAATCTTTCAGTGTATTAATTACCTTGCTTCTCAATTATAATGCAGAAATATGTACTAAGTGCTGTGCTGCTATTTAGCTTTTCCTTCATCGCCCAAATTCAGTGGCCCTCTGTTTTCACCAGACATCAGTACAACTCTGCAAAATACATTAATTAACATCTCACCGTGATTAAACTCGCTTCGAGATGTGCGCTTTTGCTTTGAGTCCGTCGCTAATTAAGGCCATTTGTGTCTGCATGTTGACTCCGGCGGCACGACCTTGCCCCGTTTGCGGTTTTCCCTGATTGATATGCGGCGTTAGAGATCACAGGATGATGACTCTCCCATCACTGTAGAGCCCCCACCCTGACTCTGACCGCCCCCCCCCACCACCTGAGCACTTGCGAGAAAGTCAATTTGCACCTTAAAATTGGTTGATCATGCTGAATAGGTGCTGTTCGATATCAGGCCATAATTCAGGAGGACATCCGATCTCCCGGCTGCTAACCGTCCTTATTCATGGGGAAATAACCCATGCGAAGGCAAGTGCAGGTCGGGGTACGAGGATCACCGAAAGTGGCCCGCGCTGTCCCTCTGCGGCAAGTCAGAAATCTGACCCCCTCCCACCAGCATCAACCGCACCTCCGCTCGGACCTCCGCGGGGGGGCGGGGGGGGGGGGGGGGGGGGGGGGGGGGGGGGGGGGGGGGGGGGGGGGGGGGGGGGGG
>JAODKN010000050.1:3798791-3813446 GCA_026774425.1 Petrocephalus zakoni | reverse complement strand
GTTAGTGCCCCCTCTCCCTCACCAGCCCCGGAGGTAGGCACACAGGTGTGACTTTCCACACCTGAGGCACTGAAACGTAGCCCCTGACTGGCTGTTTCGTCTCTGCATTTCACGCAGGCTTGCACCCCACCCCCCCTTCCTGGCCTCCCTCCGCCCTCTTCCCTTGGCGACCTGTGTGCGGCAGCCTTCCTTGCCTCTTTCCCGCTCCGATTGGCCGGCACGCCACTGTCCCGGCAGTAATTACGGGCCAGATGCCGGCCTCATTATAAAAGTGCCTTTATGGGTCTTCGGTTCAGCATGACTAATGTCGCGTGAGTCGCTGGGACTTCCGGCCCAGCTTTACGACCTTCCCGTTTTTGGGCTATCCTATGTCGGGGGGGGGGGGGGTGGCGTTTTAGTAGAATTTACTGGGCCAGAGTGTGGCGGGCAATAGAATCTTCTGCCCCTAAGGGTCGTGTTACCGGTTCCCGGTGAGTGATCTTCCCCAGGCAGGTAAATGGTGCCGTTCACACCTCTTAAAAGGCGAGTAAATACAGCACACTCGAGTTAGCTTTAATAGCCGCATTCCATTTCAGGCTAAGGAGGGTCACCCTGTGGAGGCCCGGGTCCGAGTCCATCTACCCAGGGGTGCGGGCGTGCTTACGACGGGCTGGGAAGTTTGTGGGGCCGCCAACTATTATCAGTATTTTTTTCAGTCAGCTTGTTTTCTTAGCTAATGCAAATTGCATTTTCCACCTTTGTCTCCCTCTTATTGTGATGAATTATTGCCCACCCACCCCCCTGGAATAGCAGTGCCTTGCCTGTTAGACTCACACAGCCCAGGCTTATTCACTTTGGAGAAGGGTGTGAGACCTTGAGTGCCAGAGAGAGACTTGCTTGTTTATAAGTTTGTGTTACTGCAGTAAAGAGGCATTTGCTGTTCCCCCTCGTCCCCTGGAACTTATAGCCCTCCATGAAGATAACGATAGTTTTCTCGCATGCATTCGATACCCTGTTTTTGGGTCCATTATTTTAGTGAATTTTAGTGAATTTATGTCAAGGAGAGACAGGTTCCATTTGATGTCCTGCTCTGTGTGGCTGCAGACCTTGCTCTGAGTGACCCAATTACCCTGGCTGTCCACCGGGGCGGCAACCTCGTGTCCAAACAGGACCTCTGCAGCTCACAGTTGTCAGGTCTCGGCTTCAGCGGTAATCCTTCCCAGGACGTGTTTGGGGGGGCACATGACTTTGCTGATTACCTGCAGTGAAACACCCACCTTAATAAGATTCTTGGGGGGAGGTCGGAGAGGGGCGGGATTAGGCAAGCTCACTTTTTAATCAAAAGGATGATATTAAATGTTCTTGTTTCATTGCCATTAGCCCGAATCGCTCCCCTCTCTCTGGGTCACATGACACCTCGTTCTCCCTGTCTCGCCCGTTCTTCCTGTCTTCTGCCAGCTGTTTGCTTCTGCAGGATCCGTTGGGGGCGGCAGCTGATGGCATCCATCATTAAGGGTGCATCTGGCACCGGCACCCTGAGCTCTTGGCGCCAAGGCCCCCCCCCCCAGTCAGCGCTTTGTTGTTTTCCAAGCGACTCGGCAGTGATGCATCTGCTTCCCCTGCGCCCCGGGCCGCCGGGATGCCGACGTTTCTCCTGAGCATCTGTGCCCTGTCGCCAAAATGTCTTCAAACGCTTGCTCGATGGGGCAGCCTTGTGCCGTAAACTCAGGGCTCGCGGGGGTGGGGGGGGCAGTCAGTGGCCAGAATAGCCAGAACACCTTTGAATCTGGGAGATCAGAGTGGGCTTTGGGGTAGAAGGGGATTGAAGCCAACAGCTGCTTGGTGAGCTCCTCGGATCTCCTCATCTCGGTCCAGAGAGGCAACAGTCTCTCCAAAGCCATATTCCCGCTGTCTTGAAAACAGTGCTCAGATTCTGAACTGGGATACCAGGATCTGCCTGCTGCTATGGAGGTGGGCCTTTCCAGGCAGCAGCTGCCCGGAATTACGGCCGGGAAGTCGCTGGCTCACAGGTCAAGGTGTGGTGGGGGGGGATATTGGCCCTCAGCAACTGAAGTCCTTAGACCATTCACTTACTCTTTGGGTTTTTATCTGCATCATGCATCTTGACAAAAAGGCAGTCCAACAAAATGAAAACTGAGGAATTAGAGTGAAATTCAATTATAAGCAGCAGTCCACTTTGATTGAAGACGCCTGCCTCTGCCATCACGGTCTTTATCCTCTCATTTCGTCTTTATCAGCCTTCCAGTCAGCGGTGGGGGGGGGGAGGGGGGGATGTCATTTCCTTCTCATGTTTTCAGTCAGACTTATCGAGAGGCGCATTTTGCCTTTTCGCTTTCTTTTTTTTATTATTGTCATCGAGAGCGGGGGACTTGTAATTAGCGTCACGCATCCGTCTCTTCCTTTCCATTTCCCTCCGTAGTCACGCGCCTGTGCCGTCATTAGGAAGATATCGCTTATTTGTGCAGCCGGGGCCAGAAATATTTGATTAATGAGGAAGTGTTGACGTGAATGGGCTTGCTTATGAATTAGCGCCTGTTAGCTTTAACTGGAGAACGATATTTTTTCCTTTACCGTGGACTTTAGGGTGCGGGCAGCAGGAGGGGTGCTTCTTTGTGGCTGTACGCTGCCAGCGCTGGCAGGCGGGATGACAGGATGCAGGGATGAGTGGAGCAAACATGACTGTGTAGGGGTGAGGGGCACTTAATAAAACTGCACGATAAGAGAAGATGGCTGTTGAAGTCTGGGACCGAGACATGAAGCGGACCTTCTGAGCTTGACTCCACCCGTCACCCCCCCCAGGACGGCCATGCCCTCTTCTTACTGGACCTGAGATTCCAGATCTCGGAAAGGGTGGGGTTCCTCAGGTGCCTGTCTCGAGCTCCTTTAATAATTAAACAGTGATGCAGCCAAAGCCGCTAGCTGTTAGCTATGGAGATAGCCTTTAATAAAAGCACCCACCAAGCGGCCCAGCGGAGCAGCGCCCCCCTTGTCAGCGGACGTGAAGTTGTGTTTGTTTGCAATAAAGATTTATCGAGCCACGGTTTCATTCTATAGCTCCAGGTAATTGTGTCTCTCTTTCTAAATCCGGCGTAACGGCACTGTCGGGGCTGGATGAAGGGCGCAGTTAAAGGTCATTTTGGGATGACGCCTCCCTCCTCCTGCTGTGCTTCAGCTTCGTCGCACTTTTTCGATCGTCCCTGCTGGATCGCGTCCAACGAGGAGAAGGATGAATAAAGCACACGGGGCAGCTGCTGCGTCATGTCGCGCGTGAGAAAGGCGGCCCATCAGTTCCGTCTCTCAGCTCCACGCGAGGGCCAGATGCTTGCACCTCCGAATGCCCTCCCCTCCCAGAGTCAAACCTCTCTCCCGCTGGTACCCCAAGAGCCAACCCCCGGGGTCTTTCAGGGAAAGTCCAGGTCCTGGCTCCCAGAGTGCTGGGAAAAGCCGTCGGCACTCTGATAGGCTAAGCATGAGGTCGCATGAGGTCACTTGCCGATGGCAAGATCACCCTCTGCTACCGTACTGTGAGGAGGGGAGACGTTGCTGCTCGCCCCCTTCATTTATTTCAAACCGATTTACTTCTGCGATTTTATTAATTATGTTCATTACCTCCTTTCTTTCTAATTTATTTGTTTTGATATTCGATTCCCGGCGAAAATTAGATTACGGTCGCTTTGGAGCGGGGTTTCTCGATGCAGGTGTGCTGGCGAGCGGCCGCGCCTCAGCTGGGCTCTCCGCATTTAAGGCCTTATTACCGCCCTCTGACTCTCTCTTATTCATTTTACACCCCCCCGCTCCGTGAAGCTCAGATTAGGCGGCAGCGCTGCCCGTGTGCGCGCCCCAAGAAACCACATCGACCATGAATAAACAGAGCGGCGCGACGCCGCTGCACGGCTAACCGGATTATGGGTCCCCACTGCGAGGCGACCATCTCACAAGTTTGTCTCTCACAGATGTGGAGGAGGGCAGGGAGTGGGCGGGGGTCTTAGTCTTTATTTACTCTTGGAGGTAGTGGGTAGTTACGTGCCTCTGCTTGTCGTGGGAAGGTCGGGGGTTTCAAACTGCGAGAGGAGAACTCCCACTGGACCCTGAAGAAGAGTCTTTTTTCAGTGAAGGCACTCATTGGTGGGAAGGGTAGAGTTAGCGGAAAGCCGCTTTGGATGGAAGAGCTCGGTCGAGCAGAAAGATAAACGTGCGTCATGTATCGCCTTTCTGCTGGGTCGCGGCGGGAAAGGAGTCGGCCGAATCTGCTGTGCCGGAGAGCAAGATTCAGGGATAATCCCAGTATCCTAAAACCAGGCTTTGTGTGAGGAACCTGGAATGCCTGGCTTATCGTAGCTTAGCTTATCTTAGCATATCTTAGTGTGGCAGGAGGTGCGGCGTGGAGACTGTGGTTGGGGGGGGGGGCTCTTGCACTTCACGAGCGTCACGCTACCTGCAGCAAGTGTGTTTTATCTCCTCGATTTCCACTTCACCCCACTCCGGCTGGCTCTACTTAATTGAAGCGAGATTAGCAACAGGTCTGCCCGTCTGCTTGACGACTGGAAATTAAGATGTGGCCGGCGATGTGCCGGGGCTGATGGGGAATGGCAGGCTTGCTAGCAGCTGGAGATAAGTGCGCCATCGGCCGCTCCCTGCCTCTTTACGCCAAAAAAAAAGTGGAATAGCAGTTAAAAAGAAATTTATTCATGGTGGTGGAGAAGGAGGCAAGTGAGCGTGTGCAGCTTATCTCTGGGATTCAGGACATCTCCGGCCGCGTTCCTGGCGGGTTACTCTGGCCAGTAACGTGCCAGCAGACTGTGCACCTTTCCGCATGTGTGCCTTTTTTTCTCTCTCCATATGGACGGCCACACTGGATGCACGCTCTCTCTACATTGCAGTGAAAGTGTCTAACTTCTAATAATGAAATTATCCACAAAGGACACACTAACATAGGTGTAATGTTGGGCTAGTTTATGAATGAAATTGAAGGGGGAAAAGTCTCAGTACAAAACACTTAATGGACGGAAAATTCAAGAGGGTAAAGGGAGGGAGCCAGCAACTGTGTTGCTCTCTAACCAGCAAGACAATGACAGCGGAATAAACCAATGTCAAATTTCAATGAGGCGAGATGCATAGGCCTGTATCATTACAGTAGTGAAAAAATGTACAATATAGAAGAATTTGCATGAACTGAATTCATATTATATAAATTTCCAACATATCAGTATTATGTAATTCCTTGACGTTATGCAAGTTGGCGACATAAGTCTCGGTTATTCGGCAGTGCCTAATTACGGCTCTTACTCTTACGCCGTCTAGACATCCGCCATTTTGAATAGCGCCGGCTGTGTCATCACTGACGATACGCCTGTCGGAGCTGGATTATTTTGGGGGGGTGGGCAGAGGACCGCTGCGCCCCCTGCTGGTGACACGAGCCAGGCCCCTTCCCCGGCATGTCCGAGCATGAAGGCTGCGACAGCACGACCCGACCTGATCTGTGACTCTGGAATAAACCCAGACGCCTCAGTATATTGCCGCGGGGGGGCTGCCAGGCGTTCGTCAGTCTCCATTCTCCTCTTCCCCTGCCGGGATCTTCGCTGCCTTCCTCTCCTCCTCTCACATGCAGATACTATGACGGCACTTCCCATGTGTGTGCCGGCGGGGGTGGACGTGCTCGTGTGCGTGCGTGGCCCGTGCGTGTGCCCGTGTGTGCGTCCTGGCAGACATTGTTATATAAGACAGAACGTCATCGATCCCCACAGGAGGGGGATTTCTTTGTCCAGTAGCAAAGAAGGGACAAGTATAACAAAGGGTAAGATATGTAAAAGTAGGCAAAAATTGAATCAATAATACAATTAAACTAAAAGAAATAGAACTCTGCAAACTGTGTATCTGTACAGTACAATGAGAGGCAATATCCACACCCCTGTTGGTCCTTTTTACATTTTACTCTTTGTGAATAATTCCTCCATTGTGATTTTGCAGTTCCCAGATAAGTAGCCCCATCCCGGCTTGAGGTGTCCCAAGTTTTTACACTAGGCCTGGCTCTCTGACTGCCACTGCATTCTGGGATGGGAGCGTCTAACCCCTCTCTCATTTTTAAGGCTCACTCTGAACCTATGCTTTGGTACGCTGATCAGAGTAACTGTGTTCTGAGAGACAGAGTCACAACTGACAGTATTTTGAGAGGTACTCAGTGTAATGACAGACATTATTTATCAGACATTATCCTGAAAATTACCCAGTGTCATGACAAACAGTCTTCATCTGATATTATCCTTAGAGATACAAAGACAGTATCCGGATAGGTAGTCAGAGTCACGACAGACAGTATCTTGAGAGGTACTCAGATCACGACAGGCAGTATTTATCAGACATTATCCTGAAAGGTACTCAGAGTCATGGTTAATTATTAGGAAAATAACTGTCAGGCGAGGGTAAGAACCTGCATTTGTGCCCGGGAGGGGTGAGGGTCAGACCATGTGAGGGGCGCCGCAGCCCCTCCCTTACGGATGGTGCTTGACCCTAATTCCCACAGTACATAAAAACCATGCTGTGGATCCGTGTCTCTGTGGGTTGAGAGCTATGTAAATCACTTTGAATAAAATTTCTGGCTAAACAGTGCAAGGAAGCCCCCTGGGGGGCGGGCATTTAAATAGTATTTATCATTAACGACCTTTTTTAAAGCTCTTGAGGCATTCTTAAATAAATTTTAACTCTCTCTCACCCCTGGCGCTAGTCTGGTGGCCATGGCAGTCAGGATGGATTCCGCTCTAAAAGTAATAATTAAAAATAACAAAGGAAAAAAAAAAACAGAGATGGGAAAATCAGAACAATTAAGTTTGTCTCCTTAAGTGTATAGCTTAAAAAAGAATCATCCTGCCATTCCTAAGCGGCCCAGAATGCTCCAGAGTCGTGGTTTCCTTGGCAACGGCCGCCGATTAAAGGGATCGTGGGAAGGCAGTGGACTGGCACTCTATGGTAGGGCTGTGTGCCGATGGCTGTGTCCGGGGCCTTGACTATTGACCGGAATTGAGGGGTTACACTAATGGCATGAGCTGAGTCGCCTGGGGCTATAGGTGAAAAATCACAGAAGCCCCTTTCAGCCATCAGATAAAATATGGCACTGGAACACACCGGAGCCGGACCCTCCCTTGGAACACGTCCGACATGGAGCCCGTGTAAGGGGACCAGACAAGGATCATGGGGACGCTGGCCCGCATGTTCTGGTCACTGGCCCGGCTGGTTCGAATCCTCTGGGCCGTCGGGATCAATTTTAAACTGCGCCGGATCCGAAATCGATCGCTGGCGAGCCTGCCGGGGACGCCATTGACCCGAGCTGCAGTGTGAGGTCGGCAGGGGGGCGGCAGGGGGGTTTGAGACGGACAGGTGTTTCATTCTGCCGGCCCGTTCTCGGCGTGTAGCCCTGTCCTACACGTCAGGTGGGGGGCTGTGGGACACACTGGTGCTGCGTTTGAACTTTGTTTAATTAGGTCGTTATACCACTTGCTGAGATGCGCGCACACACACACACACACATACACACGTCTCTCGGCCATTAGATCAGCCAGGCCTGGCTGCTCCCATTCCTTTTGAGCAAACTGTCCATTATAATATTTCAGTGGCTTGAAAGAACCCCTTTAAAATTGCAAAGTAATGAGCTCAATCCCTTGAATACTAATTGAATTTTTTTGCTCTTTTCTTCATGCCCCTCCAAACATCCCATGGACACCCCATCAGGTAAGTCCCTGCTTTCTGACGTATATGTGTGCGTAATGTACAGACCCACCAGATGCTACACTGGGGATATCCCATGATGCACTTCTCTGTGAGGTCAAAAAGCGACACTATCTATAGCGACGTGATGTTCTTGTCTTGGATTTTAACTGTTGGTGCAAGTCCTCAGATACTCAGATGATGGTGCGGGTTTATGTGGGAATGTCCTCGCGACTCTCGCCTGCCATTCACGGTTGTTTCGCCCTCCGAATGCAAAGAGTAGTGCTGTCCTGGAAAGAGTGACAGCCAGACAGAAGCTGACATGTCGCGTTCTCTAGGGGGCGCTGCAGGGGCAGAGGGGGCGGAGCCTCAGGTTTCCATTCCCAACAAGCATGTTTGTAAAGCTCTAGTTAGTTTCCTAGTTTCCTGCCACGAATTACTGTGGGCACAGCGTTAGAGTCATTTAATCTTTCCTAATTAATTGGATCTACTCATATATCAGTCCTTATTTGGCGATGCGTTATAAAAGCGTACATGTTAAGCTTGAGTCTCTGCACAGAGCCAGATGCGAGCAGGTTACCAGAAGAGCTAAATGCTGCCATCGGAATAGAATTAATGTGGAAAGTGTCATTGCTCGGCTTTGATGAATATGACCGGCATTTTGGAAAACAGGCCGTTGTCTGCTTCGGGAAAACTCGGATGCTCTTCCAGGCACAAGGCGTACTCTGGATGACATTCAAATGCATAAACATCTCAGCCAGCCCTCTGCTTTGGTTCGAAGGCGGGTGGAGAGGGGGTTCGGCTCGGTGATGGCAGACATGAGCGTATTCAATTAAGGGTGCGGAGAAATTTTGGCTGTGGGTTTGATTACACCCCATCAGCTCATGTATCAGTCCCTTACGACCAAACGAGTGCGTCTGTTGATGTTCAGAATCAGCCGATGAACCGGCATGCGGTTCTGAGTTTCTAATTGATCTGATTAGCTGAATGGAAAAGCCCGGTGATTGTGAGGGGGGGAGACAGTGCCTGTCACGCTGTTGCCCGTTCTTTGGAATAATTTTTGTCTTATTGTTTCTCCCGACGTGTCCTGGTTGATTGGTTTGAAGAATTAAAACCTGTAACAGAAGAGGTGCACGCCATGGATGGCGCCGTGACTGGCCGCGTCATGCCGCTGTGCGTGCTAAATGCCTCTAGGGACTGTTGTGATGCCAGCTCCAGAACTTTCTGCTGTTCTGAAAGCAAATATCCATTAAGAAAGGGCAGGGGCCCTAGCGGAGGCTGAATCTAAATAGTGTCAGATGGTTATACGAGCCGCAGCACCCTGATTGGTCGGCAAGATGGCCATGTTTGTAATTCTTCCAGGTGAATCGTGGCAAGTGGTTTGGTGTGACAGTGATACTGGTCGCATTTTGGCCGCCGTCTCTCATTGACGCCCCCAATCAATTGTACCGGGAGATTTCCTTCCGGCCTTTTGTGGCGATGTCAGTCTCAGGAGAAGGCTTGGGACTGCCTGGCTCAGCCTCTCGCTGACATGATGGTCTCTTTGGCATAGGCCAGACCCGTTAGGGTTAGGGTGGGGAGACAGTAGCCCTGGTGGGACCCCGGAATGCCAGGCACACATGCCGGTAAATTGCCGGCCATGACCTTTTCAAAAGCCTGATAAGGTCTTCACCTAGCAAACCACTCCTCCTCGTGTCAGCTCCTCGCCCGAAGCCAGCAGGAACCTCTCGTCACAGGCAAAACTTCAAATTGACCTTGACTCCTCGCCTGGGTGGCGGGCGGCCGCCGTTTCCGCCTCTGTCCGGACACATGTTTGTTTGCGCGTGTAGCAGACACGCCATTTGTTTGATCCTCGTGCATCTGCCAGCCTGTCACTCAGCTGTCAGGCCGGTCACCCAGCAGAGCCTGATGGGAGTCAGCTGAAGCAGCCCGGGTGGTTCCGCACCTTTGAGGATGAGGAAGAGAGCGATGGTGTCCCCACCATCATCCTGACCCTGCCGGTCCCCCACGCCTGTACCTGCTGACAAGTGAACATCCTTTGAAGGCGATGGGAGTCGGCCGCCGGCTCCGTCGCCTTTTCGTCCTTGATCATTAGCATCCTCGCTTCAATGGCACCATCTGATGCCAGACATACTTTACTCAACTTCATTTGATGTGAAGATAACAGAGCAGGCTGAACAACGTGTTGGAGCCATGCTATTGGTCAAACAGCCCCAGGCATGTAAACTCCAGGACCACTCTGGTGTAATATCATTCCCTAATCCACCAATCGGGATCTGGGAGCATTCAAGAGTCCTTGGATGGTAACAGGAAGGCGAGAGTAAGTGTTTCGGAGCAACGATAATCGGGGAGGGGGGGGTCAGTTAAGGGCTGGGGGCCTTGCTAGCAGGTCTATACACCTCCTCGGAATGAGATGTCGGGTCTGTCCGGCCCGTGAAGGGAGCACTGAATGGAGAGCATTGCCCCTGGTAATTACCGTGCCGGGGTCTGATTGTGCCGCGGCATGGCCAAGGGGCCTCATCAGCGCACGGTTGTGTTGGAGTGCCATGGGCACCGAGGGGAGACGGTCATTGTGTTCCATGGCAGCTACTCTACTATGCCTGCCCCCCCCCCATAGTGGGGCTAGTCTCTGGAGTGAGATGGCAGCTTTCACAGCTGAGGGGTTCTTTCCAGCCGCCTCCCACCCTGCGTCCCACACTCCATCAGTGTCACCAGACACCTCCCTCTCCGCTGTTCAAGTGCCCCCTTCAAAATTGAACGTCAGCAGCTCTCACTGGGGGGGTTCAAGTCAAGAGCGTCATCCCCTGCTTTTTCCTTAAAGGTCACCCATTTCGTAGGTGAATTTTCAAACAGGACTACACTCTTGCTACCCTAAGCTTGGGCTAAAGGCTCCCTGGGCATGTCTTCCAATGCACCATAATCCTATTTTTCAAGTCAATCAGCACCTCCCTCCTGCCTCCCACCCTGAAGGTTGTAATTACCAGTCATTCATGTCAGATCTGTCCAGTGTTTCCCGGACGGTTGCTTCTAGCAAAGTCCGTGTTAACGACCGTTATTTATAATTGTTGTTGTTTGTGTTGTTATTTTTATGGCCGCTGTGTAATTTGGATGAAACAGTTCAGGAGTCATTTGCATAAATTCCTGCTGTTCCACATAAAAGTGTGCCCTGCCATCTCACACATTACAGATGTGTATTGACGACTGCGTTTGACGCGCAGCGATATTTTGCATCGTTCTCCTCCTGTGAACCTACACTGCAACAATGGGCCTAGTGCTTAGCATGGAGCTAGCGCTGGTTAGCATGGAGCTGGCGTTGGTTAGCAGGGACCTGGCGCTGGATAGCATGGAGCTAGCGCTGGTTAGCATGGAGCTTGCGGTGGTTAGCATGGAGTTGGCGCTGGTTAGCATGGAGCTGGCGCTGATTAGCATGGAAGTAGCCCTGACCCCGATGAGTCTCTGTGACCTCAGCACATGGCAGGCAAGCGGGCGCCATGGCTTCCGGCTTGGTTTAATCACCCACTTGGTCCAGCTTCAGCTGCTGCCCTTTCCAAGACGGCCCCTATCTCTGTGTTCCCAGGCAGGTAATTTGCAACAGCATGCTGGCGTTTTAGTAAATAAGCCCAGATAAATAACGCAGTGATAGTGGCCTGTGGCATCCTCTGGTGACCTCGGTTTCAAAAACAGGCACTTACTGTCAGTGGCTGCCCGTTAAATGTGACGTACCCCTCATGTGAAACCCTGCAGGTGGGATCTTCTTTAAGTTTCACAGGCCCCGTACAAGGAATTGAGAGAGACATAATCTAATCCCTAATGAGTAGAGTGAATCTTGCATCTTTTCATCCAGACCTGAGTGGTCTTGACGTCAGCTAGCCTCACTGTTTCCAATTGTTCATATTCGATTCTGGCTGCCAATTGAGTTATGAAGAATTAAACAAATACAAATCAAAGACTGCCTAGTCTTATCCTCCGTTGATTTAATTCTTTGTTGTTTTCCCTTTTTTTTTCCTCCTTTTAAAAACTTCCAGTCTGGGATTTTTGCCAGTCCGTCGTATAACAACTTCACTGTCCTTTAGTGAGTTTTCTGTTTCATCTGTGCAAGGTAATCCATAGCCTTTCCAAGGTCCTGTGAGTGAAAAAAGGTGTTTTTGTTCTCTTAGACTTGGAAAATAGTGCTAGTTTTTGGGCTGTATAGATTTGCGGATTCTGGGGGCGACTGCGCCCCTGTGTCACTCAGTTGACAGCGATCTGATAGGCGGGTGGTAACCGAATCGGAGTACTAAACTTATCTGCTCCACACGTTCCCTGCTTCACATAAAGGTGTGAGATGAGATTCCCTGGTTGGGGCAGGACTTTGTATTTCTGCCACCAATAGTACGTGTAATGAGGAGTGCTATATGTAGTGGTTAATGACTGATATCTATATTAAATCTGTCATTATATAATATAAATATATTAGTGTTTAATGTGAAGTCTGTTCCTGTTCAGTGTTAGGTGTATCAGTGTTTAACATTAAATGCAAATTTAACATTAACGTTTCATCGATATTTAATATTAGATTTATTTGTATTTAACATTAAATATTTCTTTATTGTTAGAAGCATTGGTGTTTCGGTATTTAACGTTATGTGCTCGCTGGGCGGCTCTCTGGGCACTGGTGTGCGTTTTCCGGTTTTATGCACTTGCCTGCCATCTATTTTCGGGAAAAAACAAGGCAGCGTCATGATTCCCGGCCCACATGTCGGCCTTTTCCGCCGTGGCTGGCCTCCTCCTACCGTAAAAGATTCCGGCTAATGGATGGGAGATGCGACGTGCAGCTCTGGGGCCAGGCCGGCGCACTCCAAATCGCATTAGCTTTATGATGGGGCCTGATGAATCGGCGAGGGTGTGGGCGTCGGTGCGCTGGTGGGGCACGGGGAGGGGGTGCATACCCCAAACTCTTGTGGTCAGGACGTGTGAGGAATGCGCCCGGCAGGACACCCTGCTGGCAGGTAATCGGCTGTAAAGAATGGCTTCCTCTTCTCTTCCTGCCGCCTGCCCAGACCCTAACCCCCCAACCCCCACTGTCAGTAACCCTAACCACACACCATGGATTTATAGAGCTATTGTCTCAAGAAATCAAAACACATTTGTGAGGGGGGCAAATTGTTCTCAGTTTTAGTGTTAACAAGAAAATAAAAAAGCAAAAGAAAACAGAACAAATATGAAAATCCTTTTAAATAACCTCAAAATATCCCCTTGCTTGTATAAATGAAGCCGTGGGGGTGTATAATTTTAACATTCAGGATGCCATAGTCAGAGGATCTGTACGGCAGGACCGACCAGCTGACTGACCAGCTCCAGATTGTTCTTTGGAGTCAGTCTGATTTAACCTGCGCAAACGCACAGCAAGTCCCTGTCTGCGATGTCCGTTAAACGGCATTTAGTAAGCTCCGGAGCAAACCG
The DNA here is from genome assembly GCA_026774425.1 of Petrocephalus zakoni. Lineage (NCBI taxonomy): Eukaryota > Metazoa > Chordata > Actinopteri > Osteoglossiformes > Mormyridae > Petrocephalus > Petrocephalus zakoni. Next base: position 3,800,306 of record JAODKN010000050.1, on the reverse strand, counting down.
GGCTGAGGCGTTGTCGACATGTTAACGATACGCTGGGTTTTAACAAAAGGTAACACATGGCTCCCCCCTGGTGTCGCCGAGTGCAAATAATTCACACAAAGGTGGGACAAGAGGGGATTTGGGGGGGGTGATGATTTGCCGGGTGAATCGCACGGTGTCGCATCAAAAGTATATGATAGTCATTGTTGTGCCATCTGTCTGCGTCCAGCTGCAGACACAGAGGCTCTCGGCGTGCCGTGGCGGCAGTGAGCGCTGCGTCTAGCTAAACATGGGACTTGTCTCAGGACTCTGTCAGCTTGTAATTAGGCAGATGGAAAGGGGGGGGGGGGCGTTTGCGGCTCGTCGGAGTCGCTGTTTACTCTGCCTCCTGGGTGCCTTTATTTATTTATTTTCTCAAAGTAGCGTTTTTTGGGAAATCATCTAAGTGGCGGCACTTCCTACCCGACGTCTGACTGTGCAGCTGAAACTGTGTCTTTATATAGAGTTTGAGATACTGTGTATAGCTAAACCCAGCTGGGGGGGGGGGTGCAGTTTGGGGTTGTTTTGTGTAGATTTACCCTGTAGTGTCCTGATTGGGGGGGCCGCCAAGGTAAGGTAAGGAGGTGGGACAAAACCGGCAATATCCCACCGAAACGCTTCAATGCCGTCCCTGTTTCTAATGGCAACCACACCACTGACCTCAGTGTGAATCCCCCTACGTCTTAGGGTCTTTGGGGACCTATTGAATGTCGTGTGACGGTGGCAGCGCTGCTTCATTATGCATCTTCGTTGTGTGTGGAATGACTTTGAGAATGCCGACTCCGGTCAGGGAACCATGTGGATCCCTTTAAACAAAAGAGGGTGCAGAGTCTCTATGATTTTGGCCATGAATGTGTGGGTCTTGCAAATATTGGGAAGCACGCGTCGACTCAAAATCACTTTTAATTGCCCTGGACGTCCTCCAAAAACTGGAAGCTGCTTTGGTGAAGAGTGGCTCTGAGTTGGGCCAATATGTCTAAGTGGCCGGCTTCGGGCAAATTCAGCAGCTGAATGGGCTTTCGTGCCTAGACACTCTGAGTCTCAGCACTCTGCGTCGAGATTGATGTATCCCTAAGTGAGGCATGTGCTTCTCGGGTCGGAGCGTGAAAAAAACAACAAAAAACAATAATAAAACAGACGTAGCGTGGTGTTTGCTCTATCTGCCCAGGTCGTGGAGAGGTCCCTTTATACGCCGCTCAGTTTTCCATTTGTTTTGCTGTTGACGTCAGCGGGCCGTGGCTGGGTCTGTGCACACGGAACATGCCGCGGTCAGCAGGACGCTTGATGTCACTGCCGAGTCTGTGTGTGATCTACGGCACAAAGGAATGTGTGAATGCCCCCCCGAAAAAAAAGACTCCTAGGCATGACAAAGACTCTGGTGTACGCTTTTCTCTGCTCTGGTGTCAACCTACAACCCACATGAGCTGGGGGGGGGGGGGGGGGGGGGGGGGGGGGGGGGGGGGGGGGGGGGGGGGGGGGGGGGGGGGGGGGGGGGGG